>JAQQZY010000008.1:9686512-9700548 GCA_030068375.1 Ostorhinchus rueppellii
CCCCCCCTGACAGAAACACACAAGATCTCTAGCGTAACCTGATTACAGATATTATTCTTAGTTCAAGCCCGGTTCCAAAAGCCTAATATTAGGATTAAAACAGAATAGTTTTAAGTCAATTATTAAAGCTTGAAAATAATTTTCATCTTTCAGGAAGAACAGAAAAAGTGAACTTCGAGCATATTAAGGAAAACAAAGGCTTTTCTGTTTAAAAAAAAAACAAACAAAAAAAACAAAGAAGTACTCAGGGTTTGTAGAACATATTCAGAGTTTTCCTCCATAGCAGTTGTGTAAGGTCCAGGGCTGGCAGCAGCAGTGCAGGTACTGGTAGTACTGGTAGGCATGGTACAGGGGTACAGTCATGGGGACGTGGACTTGATTCGCCTGCACATACTGCTTCTGATTGTCCCTCACCAGCACTTTCACTGCTACTTTCCTCGGTGAGTTGCAGGCCGCCAGCTCGGCCACCATCTGGCGCCGTTTGGTTTTGTACCGCCGGTTCTGGAACCAGATTTTCACCTGAGTCTCTGTGAGTTTTAGGGCTCCTGCCAGGTCTGCCCGTTCCGGTCCTGAAAGATACTTCTGCGCACTGAAGCGGCGCTCCAGCTCGTACACCTGCGCGTGGGAAAAGGCCGCCCTGGAGCGCTTCTTCATGCCGGGCCTGGGCTGCTGCTCGTCGGATGAACTGACCGTGTCCGTGCGTCGAGTGTCATCCGCAGGATCCAAGTCCAAGCGATGTGAGTGGAGGTCTGCACCGCCTGGGGAGACGATAGGGAGTCGGTGATGATAATGTCACACACAGGGACGTCTGGAACAACAGTTATGGGTTTTATATAAAGTGATGCTTTTAGGTGTTTTTAACACAGCTCTCACTTTGGTGACTCGTCTTCCTGTGAAATAAAGTCCAACCTGATGGAGCCCTTCCACACTGTTCTCATTATTTTACTGACAGTTGGCATCAATATGTTATTTGTAGCATGTGCAGACCCTTCTGCTAAAAACAAAGCCTGAAGATTTACTGACATCCTTCCCTACACTTACATTGTCTTTATTAGTTTATATGCATTCTGAATATTAAAATAATATTTATGTATCAAGATGAATAGAGCAGCAAGGAGATGACAATATTAATCATATGTCTGGGTTTTATTTTTTCTCTTACTGTTGCCCATGAAGTTGGAATATTCCTTTTTTTTAACCTCTTCTCATGAAATTATTATGACAAAGTGATTTATTCAAGATAAATAAGTTGTAACTGGGACTCAGTATGTAACCACTCTACATGTAAAAGGTGATTAGTGATGTGTATAAATAGGAATTAAAAAAAGGAAAGTGTCTGAAAACAAAATAATTTCAACTTTATGGGCAACTGTGTATAGTTATAGTCATAATTACAGTTATAGTTATATCAATAGTTATAGCTACATTTGTAGTTATAGTTAAAATAGTCATAGTCATACAGTAGTTACAGTAATTGTTATAGTTGTAGTTACACTGATAGTTACAGTTGTAGTTATAGTTAAAAACAGTCACAGTTACAGTTATAGTCACAATTATAGTTATACTGATAGTTACTTTTGTAGTTATAGTTAAAAAATAGTCATAGTTACAGTTATAATCATAGTTATTGATAGTTATAGTTAAAAATAGTCATATTTATAGTTCCAGATATAGTTACAGTTAGTTATAGTCATAGTTACAGTCACAGTTATAGTTACAGATGTATAGTTACACTCATAGTTAAAGTAACCAGTGTAAATCCAATATGTATATTCTTAAAGTCTTTAACTTCTCACCTTTTCCGTGGATATTGTCCTCTGCCTCTCTCGTGGCCTCAGTGGCATCAGATCGGACTGTCCCCACAGACAGAGTCAGATCAGGGTTGTGATTCTCCGGACAGATCAAAGTCTCATCCACATCTTGCACAGACGCGTCCTGAACTCCGGTGTCTTCGTCTGGTCCTGCTCTTCCTTCAGACTCTCCATGAGCAGTGCCGTTACGCTTTGGAGCACAGAACTCCTCTGTGTCCGTTTCCTCCGTGTCGTGTCTCTCCCTGGTATCACCTCCTGTTTTGAGAATGTGTTGGATGGAAAAGGACGAAAAGCTTAATGTCATGATTGAAATAAGACATCAAGAGATCAGCCACCAGAAAGCAAACGCACTCGCTGACTTGGTTCTCCGTTCCACTTTAATTTCTCTAATTTAATTGCGGTAAAGTATGTACTCTACTAATGAGCGGATGAACTGTCAAGTCCATAACAATATTCACAGTAACAGAAGCTCCAGTTAACCTTTGATAGGCTGTTTTCTCTGTCTGGACCCTCCCTCGCACCGCCCAGATCCATGCTTCTGTTTGCGCTCTGAGAACAGGGAGGACTGATTTTCCAGGTGAGACACTTCACGGAGTCATCTTTATGTCCTCACAATATAAACACGAGATAATAAAATGTGTTAAGAAGCTTCCGTTAAACTTGGAAGAGGGATTTTGTGTACTTATGTTAGGCCAGCATTAAATTTAGAAAACTGACTAATCCACAGTGCTACTAACAATGGACAAATCCTGCGCGTAAAATCCAAAACTCGTGCGTAAAGGTATCGTGAGTACGGTAAAGATGTGGATTTTTCATATTTTCCAGCCTATCACAAATATTTTTGTCTAATCTTAGTCTTAGTTTAATTAATTCCAGCCTATATCTTGATTTAATTTTGCTCCATAAGTTTCGAACTAAACGTGCGACTAAATATGTCTCATTTATCCCAGATTTTTTTTTACTTCTTAAAACATCACTTGCTACAGATCGTTGTTGATTATATTTTATTAAGCAGCTATGTCAAAATTGCAGAAATAGTCAAGTAGCGCCGCCTTGTGGCCATCATGAATGACTCCAATGACCAAGAAATGCACGCTCCAATACTTGGTTGGACGCGCACGCGCATCACACAATGAACATGCCCACTCTTCATTGAGGAGAAGTGTTGACAGATGCAGTGATCTGCCTTCTCCTCGTTGTTTTGTTTGATTCCTCTGACTAAACAGAGAAATCTCTCTGTCTGCCACATGTGCGTCAATCAGCTGCTGGGTGTCAAAACATGTCTGGAGGAGAAACATGGCAAAGCTGGATGTTAAAGGGAACATTTAATTACAAGTAAAGCCATAGGGGAACTCACATCAGTTTTCTTTTGTTTACACTTTGGCTGATTAAACCTATATTGTCTAAAAAACAAAACAAAACAGCTATTTCTGTGTCATAGTGCTGAAGCAAAAACGCACAAAAGTTAAAATCATGATTAAACATCGGTCTTGTGTGAAGTAGAATTTAAGGTCAGACCAACAAATAATTATTGATTCTGCGTTTAAAAAAACGTTTTTATATGGGAGGTTTATTCTCAGGTCATTTCATTTATTCTCATATATTCCCAGGAGTCTAATTATTACGCTTTCTCTGCATTAAATGTCGCTACACAGAAGATCAAGGCTGGAATCATTTGGCTGAGGTTCTGACAACACTGGACCATTCGCTTTGAAAATATCCATCTGCTAATCCCATGCGCATTCTCCGGATGACAGAGATCCACCTGATGGGAGAGCTTTTACTCCATCTACTCCACGCACTTTTACTTCTCTATATTTGGGCTCTGGTTCTTTTGTTAGCTCATTTGCGGTTGCCAATGGAGACTTTTTTGTTTTGGGGAAACTCCACGCCTAGCGCCGCGATGAGCCGAGCTGCTATCTTTGGAAGTAGAAGATAGCGATCGCAGCGCCTGTCAGAGCAGCCGCGTCCAGGCTGCGTCCTCAGGCATCGCCGCGCTGTCGCCAGCTCTATTTACACTAGTGACTCTGCAGCACTTAGAGCTGACACCAGGTATGTCCTACCGGCACTGCAGGAGCCAGAGGAAGTGGCCGGTGAGGCTATCAGAGCAGACAAACACTCTGTTTACGTTTCCATTCATCTCCATTAATAGAGTCTGCGTGTTGGACCATGTTTAGGAGGTGAAGACGCTTGTTTAAGTCCAGCCAGCGACGTGTGTGAGGAAATAAAACTGGAGTTATGCTATAATTTATCTATTTTTTATTATTATTATTATTATTATTATTATTATTATTATTATTATTATCATTATTATTATTATTAGTGTTGTATATATTTAAGCAGTCCAAAATGATCCCAAGTCCTGTGAGTTTACGCGCTCTGTTGGATGTGGACTGTCTGGTTAATGTCCATCCCTGAATCTTGACCGGACATTAACTCGCCTTTACATTCTCTCTGTTTCTGGTTCTTGTCTCCCCAGCGTCCCCTCCAAAATTTTCTCACAGAAAATAAATGTTCGTCTGGGTTCACATAGGACTTTTAAAAAAAGAAAGAAAAAGCAAAACATTTAAAAAAAAAAAAAAAAAATCAGTCCAAGATTTACAGTCGAGGAAAAAAATATTAGAACCAAAATTAATCAAAAAAATCAATGGTCATGCATTCAAGTCCTAACTCCTGTGTGTATCATGTGACTAAAAACAGAAAAGAAAACATGGAATGCCAAAAAGCACTGTTTTTGTCAGTACAATGCCATAGATATTGATGTAAGAACTGGAGTGATTTTGGATTTTTTTTTTATCAAGAAAACATGTTAAATGGATAGATATTAGCTGTTAAATTAAACTATTATGAGCTATTTTTTTGTTATCATTATATTTGTCCAAACAACGTTGTACCAGGCATTAAAATGAACCAGAAATGGAAGAAAACAAAAGCTCTAATACATTTTTACGCGACTGTATGTATTTTAATTTCCTAAAGTTTAAACACTTTTATGCTTTTCCTCAGTTGAAGGTCACATAAAGAAACGCATTATATACTAGTATTCAGGATTTCCTTTCAGATTTCTTTTAATATTCTTAATAAGTAAGAATAAGGAGAGTGCAAAATCTAACACACACACACATACACACCCACACAGACAAAAAGTAAAAAGTACTGTACAAATTGTGTCACATTAGTTGCATCACAATAACACATTTCCGTAACAACAATAATAACATGAGTGTAAAAATGGCTCTGAAAGCGTCCACTTTAATAAAGTCTACATCATTTTTGTTTTATAGCAACATCATGTTTGGAAAAAATGATAAGCAAATAGATGTAACACTTGATTATAGTCAGTTTTGCTCCTTATTTGTACTGAATTTGGGGGATTTGGAGTCCGCGGCCTTCTCGGATGAATTATAGGCTGCACTTCATGGGTAAAAAACTAAAAGTCCAGGACAGTTTTCTGTTTATTTGCGCTGCTCTTTACATCCATTTTGAGCCAAGAGGCCCAGCAGTTATTGCAGAATTCAATACGACAATGAAATATCCAGCAGTTAGTTTAGTCAGTCTTAAACACTATGGCTCAGACAGATGCATATATACTGTACTGTGGAGGCTCATGGGCTCGGGCAGGCTGAAGTTACACACCAATACCACTGTACTTTCTGTAATATCTCACAGGGTAATATTAAAATCATGTGTCCACTAGCAGAAATGTGAATAGTATACATGCTAGAGCTTGTGGCCATGAACCCCATCTGTGCGTAAAAAGTGCGCTACCATGCCCGGATGCCCTGCAGAGTTCCTTGGCAGGGTGTGACCACTGGTCCTTGGGTTGATTGGGTTTGAGTCTGTGCGCCAAGGTTCCCTAAATTCATGTTCATAAACGCATTGGCAGTGTTATTATTGGGTGGCAGAGCAGGTAGACTGGAGTAAGTACAAGAATAGCTGTTTGTGTACACGGAGTTGTTGTAGCTGTACGCCGGGTAGCCGTTGTAGCTGTACGGGTTCGGAGCTCCGACCGTGTAAGAGCTGTTATAGTTCTGAGATCCAGCCAGACAAGGTCTCCCGTCCCGAACGAGCACCGGCACAGCCACCCTCCTGGGCGGCGGCGGAGGGTGGTGGTGATGGTGGTGGTGGTGATGGTGACCGGCCATCTCCAGAGTCTTGTCCTGCCGCTGCCTCTTGCATTTGTACCTCCTGTTCTGGAACCAGATCTTCACCTGCGTGGAGGTGAGTTTCAACGACGTGGCCAGGTGTTCCCTCTCCGGGGCGGACAGGTAACGCTGCTGCTTGAACCGTCGCTCCAGCTCGAACACCTGAGCCTGGGAGAAGAGCACGCGTGGTTTCCTCCTAGTCCTCTGTTGTTTGGTGGCGCGTTTCTCCGAGTCTGCGTCTTCACATTCACCCCGTAAGGCACCACAGGCCTCTACAAATAAATAAATACATTTAAAAATTAAAATTTATAAATCAACACATGCTCATTTTAAAAACATTTACCCAAACAACTGACTTTTTATTCATGTTTAAAATGTTGAAGAAATCCCTAAAGTTAATAATTTATTCATACCCGCTTAGGATTCATTTTTACGCATTGACTCCTTTTTTAAATAACACATTAAATTACAGCAACGTGTATAAAACATATAAGTAAATATGTTAACACGAATTTAAATTGAATAATAAAATTAGAAATTAAACTTTAAGCGTCAATTTAATTTGTGATTGAGGTGCTTAGCATAAGTGGTGTTTATATTTAGGTGTCTGCCAATGATGAAAGCTTTATTAGTGAAATTGTTAAACAGGAATTACAACAAATTGTGGCGTCTGTGTTTAGGGATTTAAGTGGCTTCTAATATATAATAATACAGATGTGAGCTGCATGCCTTGAGAGATTTACAGAACAATTAAAATGGTATTTGGAATCTTACAAATACATTAATAGACGTTATGAGAAAAACTGGATGTAAAGTCCAATAGTTATGTTCTTTTCTTTTATTTATTGTTTTAATTGTGCTTTTAACTTGTCTCTTTTCTATTTTTTGTAAACTGTGTATGAATTGTGCTATATAATTGAATTTGCCTTTTATTACTGATTATACTCAGGTTATCTTTGCTCTATACAATCAATACAAACAACAGTCATGTCCTCACCCTGATCGTGTGAAATTATTTATCATGTCGGTGAAGGCTCACTTACTTGTATCTGGATCCTCCTGCTCGGTTTCCAGTCGAAGCTCTCCAGGGTGGTGGTGTCCCGGGGTACTGAACATCTCCACCGGCAGCCCTGACTCCGCCAGACGGTCCTGTACCGACAGGGTGTTGAGGTACGACATCCTGTCCTCACACTCGGACAGGCCGGGGCTGATGGGACTCGGACTGTCCCTTCTGGCCAGCATACAGGAGGGCGGCGAGTGGGAGCGCAGCGGTTTATTGGTTAAAGGTCCGGGTTGGGAGAGCGCACCGGACAGACCGAGGCAGGAGATGAGCTGGAGCTGGTGGTGCTGCGATTGTTGTTGCAACTCTAACTTCAAAATGTCTTTCACAGAAAAAGGCGTGGTTGAAGAGGTTATAACCGGGCTAGGAAGCATCGTGACAAGCACAAGAGAAATGTAAGCTCACAAGCAGTCCGCGCGCACAGACCCGGTGGATAAAACAAGAAAACAAGCCCGTGCGTAAAAGTGAGGAATGGACACGCACTGGTTATTTTTCACGCAGACCGAGTAAGACTGGCTTTCCTTCAGATGTGACATCCCTCTACTTTGGCTGAGTGTCAGTGGCTGGAGGGCTAAGAGAGAGAGAGAGACAGAAAAGAGAGAGAGAGAGCGCAAGAGAGAGAGAGAGGTCGATCCCGTTTGGTCGGCTGAATTCAGTTATCTACAGAAAAAGCTGGGTCAGCCAAGATGCTGTCCTCTGCCCACAGTGACGTCCTGAAGCGGGGGAGGGATATTCTCTCTCTCTCTCTCTCTCTCTCTCTCTCTCTCTCTTGCAGACATATAGGCCACAATATATGAAATAATCTTAAAACCAACCTCCTCCTTTACTAGAGACTCTTATGGGTGTTAAAGGTAAGGCAGTTTCGCTTACATTAAAATCTCAGTGAAAGCAATAAAGCTAAAATAAAAAAACAAACAAACAAAAACAAAACAACCCAAAACCTTTCATTTTGTAAAAATCAAAACGCAAACTCATTTTGATTAGTAAAGCAACTGAATTTATTCCGTTTCCTGAACGTATCCTCTTATCTATCCTGACTGGACCCAGACAGTTTCTTCCCATCATCACAGTGGTTTTACGCATATCTTTAGTTCCTGTGTCGGCAATCCATGGATAAGATAGCCTAATATGCTGGACTGGAAAATAAGATAAAATTAGCAATTCAAGTAGAGAACATGAGAATATATTTATAGGGCTTTGTTTATGCCTAGTTAATCTGAAAATGTTTTAATTTTCTCAGCAAGCCGGCCAAGTTTAAACCCTACTTTATCATTATCTACTTATTTTTGTTTACATATTTTCTAAAAAAAAAAAAAAAAAAAAAAAAGAGACATTACCCAAGTGAAGCATCTAAATTAATATAAGTATTCAATTAAGAGGGGCAAAAAAATCGCATTTAATTATACCAACATACGAAGTAAAGCACTAATAATAATAATGTGCCCACAAAGTAACGACAAAAGCATTTTCTGCAGCAACAGGAGAAAAAACGCACTAAAAGTAACCAATTCCCAGCACCCCCTGCGTATTTCTGATAACCCAAATGACACACCTCATGATAATAAATAATAACCAGCTATATTTGTTAATTTTGTTGGTCTTTTACTCCAGATCCATTAGTAAAGGTGCTGAAACGGGACACCTCGGTCCTGGTCGCCTATCTGTGGCCAAGTGCAGGCGCCAGGGTCTGAGGGCCCATTGCTCCTAAACCGTGTGGAAAGAAAAGGAGGCTATGTCGACATAATCTCATCCGTTTGCCATCAACAAGGCGCTGTTTAGATTAGGCCAGCGTCCTCCCCTCCTCTGAAGATCAGGCTTTAAAACGGTCCATTTAAGAGGAGTAGGGGAGCAGGGAGGAGGGGGGGAGCACGGTCCAGGGCGAAAAAAAGGCATTAGTGCGCACAAAGCTTTAGTAATTCCAACGCACAAAAACAACATAAATGAAGAATTTTAAGGTCGAATAAGCTTCCTTTTATTTTTGGTTTGGAAGTTATTTTCAGATTGCCAAAAAATGCGCAATTTGAGTGGAATTTATTCAAGTAACAGAACATTTTGCTCCTGTAAAGCACTGAAATTGCAGTAAATATTGAGTAATATTTACTAAAAACCATAATGAAGTAACCTAAGATAACGAATACTCAGAAACTGCTGGTCTAAAGCTCTACTGATCGAAAATCCTCTATAATTTCTAAACAACCAATCCCATCAATGACAGAAATACTCAAGATAAAATGTCAATTTATTATTATTATTATTTTTTAAAATGTTGCTCGATAGTGATCATGGAGACACTGTCATCTTCTGCAACAATGATTCACCATTAAAATGCATTTTAAGAAAGGAGACCCTTGTTTTTGTTCAATTACTGATATATTTTGCAGATAAATTCACTTTTTCATCAGTTTTGTTTAGTAATAACAATAGTCTGAGCTTATACGTGAGCTGTAAATTAATTAAATATAGGAAAATATCCGCAAAAAGGTGAAAAATACAGATGATAATATTCTAATAAATGCTGATAAACCACTACAGAAAGGTTAAAGGTTATAGAACAGTAATTATTTGGAAAGGCAGCACAAAAGATTGGAGTAAAATTCAATTATTTTGCGAATTCGTGTTGCGTTCAGGTGCATTCGTTTTACGCATACACGGATTTCCTTAAAGTTTTTTTATGCAATTGTTTTATTTATATTTGTTGCTGTTGAATTGAAATGTAATCCTTTTCATTCATTTGTGACCTTGTTTAGGAGGAAAAAAAACTTCACGGGTCAAAGGCGCAGCTCTTAACGCTAATGGCGCAATTACCTCTGCGGCAGTAAACCGGTTTTTTTTTTGTTTTTTTTTGTGGGTCCTTAGCTGACCATCATCAGTGGTCCTCGCGTGCCACCGGCAGCCCGAAAGTGGCCAAGCAGAGACGCGTGTTTACGGAGCGGAAGAGTCTGTTTCCTGCCTGTAACAAAACCCAGACTCACAGTAAGTGTCAAGGAGCTCCTCGGTGCTGGATGTGACTCTCCAATACATCATCTTCATTTCAGAATCGTCCCGATAAGCTGGGTAAGGTCAAACCCCCAACAAAGGTCAGCACTGATAGGCCACAGAACCTTGAACATAAATAAAAGTGATTTTTTTTTTAAATATATATTTTTTTTATGATGCAGCCACAAAATTTGGACTTAAAAATAAATGGTAGCATAATAAATCCAATTTCCATGCAGCAGTCATCACTTTAAATTGACTTTCTGAGTTAAAGTTGGTATTTTGCCAGGCAGTGTTGGACATGTTTCTTCTTGTTCCACCTCTTTTCTCTGTATCTCCTGCAGTTTAACTTGTTGCAGCACTCTTTTTTTTTTTTTTTTTTGTTGCAGAGTGGCAGGTGTACAGTCATATCAGTTGTTGCAGGCCCCGAAAACCAATCCACTTACAGATGCAGGGACGAATGGTCTTTACAGACAGCAGATCCCTGAACAGTGAATTGAAGTTTGATGACTTGGTAATGACTGTAATTATCTTCTCCCTGTGGTCTGTGCTTCTGTAAAGCCGAGAGGCGATGGTATCTGATGGTTTTACCGCAGTAGTAAACTCTGCGAAAAGAACGCATCAACACCTTCACTGTCTGTGGGTGCAGTGTGTAAGGCCTTGTGTGTGTCTGTGTGTGTTATTATGTCTTGACAGAGCTTTGTGGAGGACCACTTAACATCTCTGTACAAAGGAGCTGGTTGTTTACAGGTGTTACTATAACAGCCTGGGTGTGTAATGAGGAACGTGACTATAGCTATCCATTTGTCTTACAGTGCACAGGATAAGCCTTTAACTGCTCATGGTTACATTAGGAAAAATAGATTACTTCAAGTGTGCCTCCTTTCTTTGTGTTTGCTTCAGTGCAGGGAGTTACAGAATACATGCCTCCAAGTGTCATATATAACATATACTGTCTGATCAGTTAATAGAGTCATATTATTTATAACTATTCATTGTTAGAGAAATTAAGTAAAAACCACCCTTGAGGCATTTTGGAAGCAAAGATAATAATTTAAACCAAACTAATCAATGCAATGTAATGATATTTATCCCAATATAAAACTATATTATGACATTTGTCATTGTTGTTTTTTATCCCAGACCCCTGGTAAAAAATAAAAAAAAAAAAAGAGAGAGAGAGAGAAACACCTGCATTCAATGTATCTGCATACTTTTGTCCATTTGTGTACGAGTCAGACAATTATGCTATATGCTAATGATATTCATACATGCTACATACAGTTGCGGATAAAATTATTAGACTATCAAATGTCATGGAAAAACAAGTTATACAATCCAGTAACTCCTGTGTGTATCATGTGACTAAGACAAACAGAAAAGAAAACACAGAATGGCTAAAAGCACCGTTTTTGTCAGTACAATGCCATAGATATTAATGTAAGAACTGAAGTGATTTTGGTTATTATCAAGAAAACATGGAAAATGGATAGATATCAGCTCTGAAATTAAACTATTATGAGCTATTTTTGTTGTTAGCATTCTATTTGTCCAAACAAATGTACCTTTAGTTGTACCAGGTTTTAAAATGAACAAGAAAATTTAAGAAAACAAAAGGTGGTCTAATAATTTTTTCCCTGACTGTAAAGCATATTCTGTCTGATAAATCAATTGTCATATTATTTAAAACTATTCATTATTATTGATATATAAAGTAGACTTTAGTAGAAATCTACATGAATTAACAACTCTAGAGATGTATGTTTTCAATGTATGGATTATGGAAATGCACCAGACAACAGATAGACCTGTATTTTCAACAGCATTACGTGACAGCAAACATGACAATAATGCTCAGTTAATTTAGAATTGTGGGGTGAAGCATTTTGTTCTTAGTTTATGAATCATCATCCAAAAATGACAAAAGAAATTATACTTTTTACCATTCATGATTATTTATGATTTTACTTAGGATCCTCATTAATTATCACTCCTATAACAACTATTCTTCCTGGGGTTGACGCAAAAACAAGTAAGACATTTAAGCATTACTGATGATAACTAATAATGAATGGGAAAAAAATGCATGGGAAAAAAATGCAAACATGGACTTAATTTTTACACCAATTGCTTCAAAACTAACTAATACATGAACTGACATGAGGGTAGACCCAGTTGATGCACAATTTAGTATCATATTCAAACAAGCCGAGCAGCAACTTCACTGAAATGAGTAATCGATACTTGGTTGTGATACTTTTTCATATAGTTTTCACACAATAAAATCAGTTTTCTATGACCATATGTAGCCTAAACTGATATTTTTTTCTGAATAAGTGGAGTTTTGCTGTGTTTTACTACATGAAACAGGTGTAAAAGATTATAATAATGTGCAGTAAATTTTCTGTTCAAGCATACATGCAACCTGATTGGACATTTGAGCTGTGTGCAACTGTTCTTGGTGCAATTTGCAAGACACCTACAGGTGAATAGGGTAAAATTTTAAAACAAAAGCTATCACCATAAGACTCACTTAGTTGATTACTTACACAAGTATGAAAAAAATATATAAGTTTTTGAAAATTGTTTGTTTAATTCTGCAAATAGGGCATTATCTCATTAAATAACATTTTTTGCATATATTTTCGATAAATAGATCTGAACATATGATAAAGCCAGGTGCAAAAACACACAAGATGAAAAAAAAAAATTAAAGATGGTTTTCAGGATACGTTTTCATTACCAAGGAGATCAAAATATATTGTCCATTGCCTTAAAAATTGATTTTCGTTTTTTTTTTTTTTTGTAGTGTAACATGAATGTAACATGAATGAGGTCAGGAATGATTTAACAAATCCCTCTGTAAATATCTTTAGAATACTGCTACAAGTATAGCTGGAAAGTTTGGTGTACATAGCTGCTACACAGGCTGACATGTTTATACTGGAGAATAACAAAAAAATCCTTTTGAGAAAACAGTATTTAAAGATTTAAATTGGGGGATTTAATACATTTCTATAGGAAACAATTGCCCAAAAACTAATAATAAAAGCTATAATAAAAGAATGAAAGCTCAGGACTTTAGTAAGAATAATATAGAATATGCCAAGCTCATGAAAATTGATAATTTAATAACATGGCAGGCCTATATATGTATGTGCAATACACATCTGTGCAATAACTTATGTATGAATGTATATGTATATATCACATGCAAGTCTATTTATCTGGTACTTCTCCATTTTATTCTGTTGGCTCGTCTTTATTTTGTCCATCTGTAAACTACAGCTCAACGGAATCCAGGATAAAGTTTCCCCATGGTCACGATAACGTTTATCTTATCTTAGCTTAGCTTAGTTTAGCTTAGCTTACCTTCAAGGGACTAAAACTGTTGTAGCTCAATAAATTAACACAACTACATCATGGAAAAGTTGCCAAAACCCACACTAGACAGTTGTATGGACACAGACCCAGACCTATAGTCGATGTCACAGCTTTCTAAAGTCTTTCTAAAGGATCAATGTTGAGAAATAGCCCCGATGCACCTATCAATTGACCAAGACCTGTTACATGCATAATCAGTCATGAAACCCCACCCGGATTACCTACGCAAGTTCATGGTCAGAAGTGCTGCTTCCTTGGGGGTTCTCAGCTAATCCAATAGATTGCTTTCCTTTTTCACATTTTGTAAGGCGCAAGTGCTGCTTTCTTTTCCTTGAAATTTGCGGTGTTCGGAACATCTTCGGAGTTCCCGCGTAAAGTAAATACGGAAGTATCGGAGTACACCATGTGATGCGTCTGAGCGAATCATGTTAGGGGACACCAGCAGTAGCCAATGAGCTTTCTTCATTAGTATTATCCCCCCCGGACATTCATGATTGGTTACTGATAGAAAATAAAATACCCTTATTTGAGTTACATAGCGTTGGGCAGGGAACTCAGAGCTTTAAAACAAGACAGGTGTCAGGCCAAGGTACGCATTCCCTCTAAGAATTGTTTTCCCTGGCTGTACGAGCATAATTTAGACTTTTTATCTCATAATTA
>JAQQZY010000008.1:9744054-9782683 GCA_030068375.1 Ostorhinchus rueppellii
CACACACACACACACACACACACACACACACACACACACACACACACACACACACACACACACACACACACTATTGCACTATTGGACCATAGCAACCGTGACTGCACCAGAAAATGGGTCATTTCACAAAGTTAGGTGTGCGCGCATGTTTGAGTGAGCGTGCGTGCGTAAGAGAAAAACTACTACACCTACACTCTGGTAGTTTTGAAACCCATTTCCTCCACATGATGGCAGTATCGTCTCCCTTTTCAATGCAGTCTTTCCTGACTGGACTGTACATCTGCAGCACTAGCCACCTATAGAAGGGAAAAGATGTTTTGCAGGAAAATAATATTTTGGCTATATCATCTTTCATCCATAAATCAAACCAAATTATGTTTTTATTATTTTAACATCGTTTTCAGGAGGATAATATAATGTAACTAAAATAGCATATAACGGTCTAAAACTTTTATGTCAGAATATATAACAAAGTAGATTTTCCATAGAGATACTAACAGGTGTGCAAAACGACGTAACTTCCTATTATTATTATTAGTGGTAGTAGTATTGTTGTTGTTGTTGTTGTTGTTATTATTATTTTGTTTTATTTATTTATTTTAAAATTTTTATGAGCTGTATTTACTGAAGCCTGCTCCATCTGAATTCACTGAACGCTTTCTGTCGAATTTATGAGACTGAAGGTGAGAACAGAGTCTCGCCAAGTCTTTAACACTTCAGCAGCCTCTCTGCTCTCCATCAGCAACACTTCCAACACAACTTAAAAAGAAAGACTTTGCTAACAGAACTAAACAGTTAAGGCACGTCTCTTTCCCACAGAGTGCGTAATGGATGTGTTTGCCAATGTATCCAAGGGTTAAAAAACAGTTAAAATTAAATGAATGGGAAAAAAAAATCTTTTAAACATAAACCTCTACTTTGTCACAAACTACACACAGTCGACATGTTCAGATCCGGTGAAATAATCATTAGAATGATTTAAAAAAAAAAAAGGTAGAAGGGATCGAAAGAAATCATTGCGGAGGGTAAATCTTATCCATAGAAAAACTGGACTGAAAACGCAACATCGGTTTATTTTATACTTTTGGTTTTTTTTAATCTGACAGATTGTCGGGTATGGGGGTGATGAGTTTCTCCTCATAGTTACATTCTATTATATAGTTAATAGAATCGAACATAGAAATATACTTTATAATTTAATCTTATAATAATTATCTGCAGGTTATTCAAAACATGAAACCTAGTGATAACCAGAGAAAAGAAAGCCGTATAAATAAATAATGATGCGCTAATAATTACAAACTTTAAAACAACAAAAAAATAAAACAAAATATAAATCGTTGGTGTTTTCGATTTTCGTTTCGTTTTTCAAAGAAAATGTATTGTGATGACAAATGATCCCATTTTAACTTTGACAGGTTCATAACGGTCTGAGTGAAGTGCATTTTCTCATTAACGTGCATATGGAGCTGATTTGATTAAGTTTTAATCTGACGTTCAGATCTGTCCAAAACATTAGAGGAAAAACATCTCAGCAAGATCGTCGATTACTTAAAGAAACTATGCTCATAAAGTTTCATAAAGTCTGGAGCAACGGTCACAGGAAAACACCATGAATAGCAGAATAATCTCAGTCGATTTAAGGAGCCTAACTCCACTATAATCGCGTAAACACACATGTAATTTCCTTTTAAATGATTACATAATTATATGACGTTTAGTTAGGATAAAATTTCTTTTTTACACTTCTTAAGAAAACAGCCACACAACTATGTGACATGCTAGATGTCCCACAGCACAGTTACAACTTTGTGAGATAATTCAAGATCTCATACGAAATTAAAAAATAAGTTTAATAAATTTCCCTTTGAAAACAAAAACTTTGGTGATATTAAAACCACATGTGAACTGTGTTGTCCAACTGTGCCAAAATGTTAACATGAAGCACCATGGAGTTTTTGGTGTTCTACTAAGGTGATAAAAAGAATATCTGTAATTAAAATTAGTAAAAAACAAAACAATACTTAAATATGTAAAATCGTAGATATTGGATTCTGTTTAATGTCTTTATTGTAATGTTATTATTTATTATGTGTGTGTGGTATGTAGGAGTCACCCATAACTGCAGATTCTCCTTTTCACGTAAAAAGAAAAAAAAAATAACTACAACAAAAATGGCCCGTCTTCTCACCCTGCTGGATTCTTTCAATGCGTGTAATTGGGACTTTCGTGCGTAAAACCTGAAACATCTTGTTTAATTTCGTTGTAATGTTTTATTCGTGAGTAGGTGTTGCAGGCCTGGATCAAAAGATTAAACTGGGCGTAATTCTATGAAGCTTTTCTCGTGTTTTTGCTGTTCATCTGTGAGACAGCAGTGACCTTAAACGACCACTTCTGACAACACTGTTTGCCTGAGGAGACTTTGGCGCGCTGCGCCCTGGCCAAATCACAGGCTGCACTTTGTTTTGTGTGCTTTTTTTTCTCGCCAGTGCCCCACATCTGCAGAGAAACATCATATAAAGTGTTTATAGGTGAGTTACATGTGCAGGAACTTAAAATCCCAAATTGGTTTTGAATGTTTTCTGAGAAAGGGCCAAATGTTCATGATGCCATCTCCAAATGTCATTTGTATTATAAAATGTGCAGTCAATCAGAATTGTCAAAACAACTTAAGTCTTTACAGTGCCCAGAAACATGACATATCCTGTTGACAACAAATGTTGTGTCTTTTCATGGTTTGAAGCGGGCCCTCTTTGTTCCCTTTGAGTTATTGCCCGGAGTTTGGTGTAGGCCTAACAACATCCATTTTCTGTTAGAACATATACTTTACATCGTACATGGAGTGATGCCGTCTTAAAACAGTTAACCGATGACCTTGGTGTTCAGATGTATTTGATCGAATGCCTTGATAAATCCTACAGTATGATAAATCTGTTATTTAAAATGTATCCTCTGACAATCCGGGGATACTTTGTGCAGCTATAGTTCCTCAAGTGGATTTTTTGTTGTTGTTTTTCTTATACAAACGCACTGAACAATGTAATGTTGAAAATGAATGAAAAATAACAAAAGAGCTCAAGGAAGTTTCAGACCTACATGTTTGGCTTTCTAATTTTTCAAGCTACAAAAGCCTCATTCATCTTTTTTATGACCTAATGTCACATAAATAGGCTCTTCGAACTACCTTTGCGTTTCACATTACACCCATCGAAACGCATTTTTGTTTCACTTTTTGTGGACAAATGTAATAAAAATAAGTTCTTCTCATAAATGAAGCGACATCTGCTGATGTTGTGACACTTTCCTGCATCCATATGAGCTGAAATGACTATTTTGGAGCTTTCTACACTCATACCTCAGAGAACCTTAGAGGGGCGGTGCTGCCTCCTCCCCACCTCCCAGCTGCTCGCTCTCACAACCGGGAAGGCTGGCTCGGGGCGTGCGCTCTTGTGTGCAGCTCCCAAGAATACTCAGAAGGGCGGGGGGCAGAGGGGTGAGACAACCAGACAGGAAGACAGATCCAGATCGATGAGGCCGAGGTGAAGATCCACAGTCGAACAACGCTGCAGCAAAGTTTGTTTGTTTTCTGTTTTGACCTTTAAGCCTCATTACGCGCTCTGATCCTCCTCCTCTCCAAGCCAAGAAGATGCCCAAAACCTTACCGCGCGCACGGTCCTTCTTGTGGATGGCATCTTTGGCTTCTTTAGTGCTACAGTCGGTCCTCTCTTCCTCCTACTCCTCTTCCTCCTCCTCTACATATCAGAGACCTGCTATCGGTGGAAAGCGACCGGGCTTCATGGAGAGGACGCTGGTTCTCCTGGACGTCAACACCCGGAGTCCGATCAGAGTCCTCAACGAGAACTTCCTCTCTCTGCAGCTGGACCCATCGATCATCAAAGACGGGTGGCTGGACTTTCTGAGGTACCATCAACATCTATGTACAGCAGAGTTAGTAGCCTTAACAGTATGTGGTGGCTCTTTCACGCATTACGCATTCAGCCACGTTGTTCAATTTGCCATGGATGCATGCATGGTTCTTCAGTCAACCATTGAACGGTTCGGTGGTCCATACTCTGAGCTTTAATTGAGACAACCAAAGTTCAAATCCTTGAAATAATTGTAGTTGGATGACGATGAGCAAGACGATTTGAATAAAAGAACATCCATTTATGGCACATGGCGAATACACACTTTTTCTATACGTGTCCCTTTCCCCAAATTATTGATATATTTTTTAATTTTCTTCATATAACGTCTTATTTCATTAGACCTATGGACCCTGCAGTTTCTAATTTCTTCCTAAACAGTATAATTTTGTTGCCTTACATGTCAATTCAATACAGTGCAAAACTCCTACACAGACATTATATAACTATAACCTACATGTGACAATAATCTATGTTTTTATCATATGGTTTGATCCAGAATTGTATACCTTGGCACATTAAAAATAAAATAAAATAAATAAATTCATCATTCTATAAACATGTACATTTCAGCAGTGCTGCCATGTATCATTTGGTTGCGCTTCAGAGCACTGACGCACAATCAAACAATCACTTATGTAGTTACACAGATAAGATATTTTTTTCAGTCTTATTTCAACTTTTAATTCACTGTTCATGTCAGACCTATTTTGTTTAAAGTATAGGTACTTAAACGCCCACAGTGCACTCAATTCAGTAATAATAAATAATAATCTGTGTGTGTATCCGTGTGTGTGTGTGTGCCACCGCCTCCTTTCATTATAAATTCACGTCTATTTCAATTTTTCAATAAAACTAACCTGCTTTACCATTATATATAAATAATATGGCTTCTTTCACTCTCATGTTACCCACTTTGTACATTTGCGATGTGTTAGTGTTTTATATTGATTTCAGAATATGTTCAAACAAATGTCACGGTCACACATTTACCCTCATGACCTACAATTTGGATGTTCATGCTGTTCAACAAGTGATCTTTGCGTTACTTCATTAAACCGTTTTCCGTAGGTTTCTTGGCCTTTCAGTCCCATAGTTGACCCGTGGAATTAATAGGGGAAAATATATTTAGATTATAAAAACACCCTGATGCTATTTCATTTATTTTTGTGAAGGCGTAAACATTTTTTACTTTGCTGATTTTGCCTCTTACACATTAGAACAATATACCCAAAATGTAAAGGTTATTAAATAGGATACAATAAGTAATATATATTTAACTTGCAAAAAAAAAAAAAAAAGTTAAGACTACTATTTTTGAGTTGCAGTGTTAGGAAAATTCATCATTTCATATTCAGTAACTTTTGAAAAAGTGTGCGTAAAAACAAGCTTATCATTTGTACTTGTTGCTTAATGGGTTGTCCTTCAAGACAACAAATTATATTGAGGTTTGTGTTTGGATTTCAGGAAAAAAAAATGCTTTTCTTTTTTGTAAAATACCTAATTTGTGTTACCTCTCTTTTCATTTTGGCTCCAGACCTAAATGAACTAGACCAAACTGAACACAATAAATACTGAAGCACGAGTCTGTCTAGTTTTTCGAGCTATTTTCAGGCAGGATAATAAAACTCGGAATACGGAACAGCTGTGTTTTTCTATAATTCTGTAGTGATGTGCGCGTGTGTGATTTTTGTTTTTCTTGGGGCGTGCTTCCTCAGCTCCAGGCGGCTCGTGACCCTGGCGCGCGGCCTGTCGCCTGCCTACCTGCGCTTTGGCGGAAAAAGGACCGACTTCCTGCAGTTTAACAACCAGAAGAATCTGGCTAAGTTCAGAGGACCAGGACCCGACTACTACCTGAAAAACTACGAAGATGGTGATTAGACGTTTACATATCTGTCCACCTTTTACGCTGTTTCCAGTGTTTGACACATTTCTTACCAACAAGTCGGCCTCTTTTCACGGTCTGTATGTCAGCAGTTCTTGTGTTGTTTTACTCATATCTTATTTAATTACTTTGAAAACATTACTTCACATATTACTCCTCTCCGTGTAAAAACACTCCGGCAGCCAAACTCTCGCGACAACTCATGACTTGGCTCCTACGGTTTATCTTACGTCAGGTAATGTTAGCTAGTTTTGCTGAGGTAGTTGGTGGAGATGTTAATACATCCTTAATATAAATTTTAATGTCGTTTGTTTTAAGACTTTTTTCAGCTTTCTGTAACGGAAGTGTTGCATTAGACTTAAATATTTAGCATATCGATTAAAAAAGAAAAGAAAAAGTTTTCCAGAGAACTTCAAAATGTTACCAGTTTCAATTACTTATTGTGCTTGAAATAGTTCCTGAAGTATTAAGTTAAAACAAGACAGATTTTTAAGGCTGGTGACAAGTAAAGTAGAATGTGTTCAATGGGATTTAAGAAAAAAAAATCTATCTGTGACCACTGGAAGAACAGATTTTGTATCTGAGTGGGACCTTCCTGGATGAGTGAAGGACAAATAAATATATTTTATAAAGCCATTCTCTCAAAAACAGAGATAAAGCAGCCTTTTTTTTTTTTTTGCACCATTGCAGATATAGTACGCAGTGACATTGCTTTGGACAAGCAGAAGGGCTGCAAACTGGCCAACCATCCAGACATCATGCTGGAGCTGCAGAGAGAGAAGGCTGCCACTACACAGCTTGTCCTGCTGAAAGAGCAGTTCTCCAACATCTACAGCAATATTACAATAACAGGTAGGAGATCACACACACACAAAGTTTTTTTTTATTGCACAAAAAGCATATTGCCCTTGTTGACATAACGTAGTCTGGACTCTGTGGGTCATGCAAATGTAGACATACTCATACACGCACACAAGGTTCAAAGCATGCCAATGTAAACCATCAGCTTTCAGAATGACAAATGTAATTTGTAAAGGAGGAATGTGGAGATGGATAGAGGGGTGCAGCAGTGGAGGCTAGTAAACAGAACGCTGACATTTCACTGGTTACAGTTAACTCACCCTGACCGCAGAAGGAACTCTGGAGCCGTAGTTTTGGGTGGGCTGCATTTCTTATCTGTTTGCATGATTGACTGATACGGAAATGAAGAACTACAGAAGAAGAAAGAAAATAAAGGATTTGTCAGTTAAAATTATGGAATCATCCATAAACCTGAACTTGGGAGTGAGGGTGAATAGACTGAGGGTTAAAGCCAAACAGCTAATGGAAAAACAACTGTAGACTCATAGTGACAGGAATTATTCAGCAATTTGACAAAAGACAATACATTATTTAAGTGCTTTGTACAATAAAAAAAAATCTGTATTTCATTGCCAGATTGTAAGATAAATGAAATATGTATCCATAAATTTGCGAAGGTGGTAATAAATTAATACAGAGAATCTAGTTCCACCTCATGTGAACCCAGCTGAATGTGTTTCGTCATTGTAACATACACAGCGGACCAGATTTAGAAGGTCTACAATGTGTTTCCATGTTTTGAGAAACTCTGGCTTCTACTGGAACAAAGCGATCTGGTCTGTTTGCTACATGAATGATAGAACATGCATCAGCTGTGTATTTTCAGATAGTCTCAAGTGCAACAGTCAAAACACGGCCTTGTTGCATTCGTCAAAGTAGACAAATACTCTGAGGAGAGGAATTTGGTCTCATGTGAGAGGTCAGTTCACAAGTTCAGTGTGAGAGTCAGCTGGTAAAGCAACCTATCATTAATTTTATTGTGTTACAAGTGCAAAAGTGCACTACAGTTCACATGGTCTTTAATTTTTACCCATGAAATGTTAGTTGGATGAAACATTTCTGAAATCCACACCTGTTTTCATAATTTAAATAGAATATCAATGATGAAGTATGATTGATAATGCAGAGTGCTTTCATATACTCTAAACCAGGGGTGTCAAACTCATTTTAGTTCAGGGGCCACATTCAGCCCAATACAACCAGTAAAATAATAGTATAATCACTCACAAATAATGACAGCTCAATTTTTTTTTTTTAATCTTTGTTTTAGTGTAGAAAAGTACAATTTCAAACAAAAAATGTAAATAACCTGAACTTCCATGAACAACCTGAATTTTTTAAAGAAAAATAAGTGCAATTTCAACAGTATGATGCCTCAGCTTATTACTTACATATGTATTTTATAACATAGACATCGCAGTGGCTCAACAAATACACAGAACTCTGAGTAACAGGCATCTAGATTTGAAAAATATATCCAGGGTGTACCCCGCCTTCGCCCTTAAGTAGCTGGGATAGGCTCTATGCGACCCCCGTGACCCTAGTGAGGATAAAGCGGGTATAGAAAATGAATGAATGAATAGAATTTAACTTTATGATCAATACCATTCTCCAAATTTTTCATTCTCTGGGCCAGATTGAAATCTTTGGAGGGCCGGTTTTGGCCCGTTGGCCATATGTTTGACACCCCTGAGCTAAACTGTTAACGTTCTATACAATGTTTAGAGATCATTAGAAGGCAAAAACATTGGTAGCATTAGCAAAGGATTTTATTTCATTCAATTAGATATGTTGTGATATCAAACTGTCTTTAATATCACAAACAGAAGGACTCAAAACTCAATAATTAAATTATATTTTCCTGGTTTCTTAAATGACACTATATATTTTGTCATTATTTTTTAAAATGTAAACATAATTGTAAACCAAAAACATACTGTACTTGACTTACCTAGTGTTTGACATACTGTAGTATACTATGGTGCTGGTGTTTTTAAAAATGAAAACCACATTTCCCAGAAACCCCACTGCTTCCTGTCAACAAGAGGATGTTACATACGCTAACTTTGCTCCAGAGGCTGTTGTAAAAACCAACATGGTATTGATTTACTGATAATAACATGTGCATTTTCCATCTCTGTTTTACTTAAGATTGTTGACGCATAAGTTTATAGTATTTAGTTCAATTTAGATGTAAGTATTAAAACTGATTTTGCAGGTGGAGATAATGATGAAATATAATTGAATAATATTGGTGTAGCAAAAGTTATGATGACAATGAATCAACAGTAAATGTTATTTTCTCACATAGGAGACATTTTCCCATAGAGATTTGGCAACTATAGAAGATTTTGTTTTAATACAAGTTGTTTCTAAGTGTGATGGTTTCTATGAAGACGTAGAGGTCGAATAGACAAATTAGACAGTGCCACGCCATGCTGTTCTTGAGCAGGTGCCATAGTTGTTATCAGTGAAGCCAAGCAGAAGGACTTTATTTACCGAACGTCGATTTACTGTGGAGTGTTTTCAGAGAAACACTCATTACGAAGTAAGCACAGACTCAAGCTTCTGATCTGTCCCCATGAGATGCTCTTCACACGTCTGAGGTATTTTTCTGAAAACTGTGGAGCTGAGGGTGAATTTCTATGAAGCGGTCGTTTCTTTCAGATTTTAACAGTCATTGGCTGACTTTATGTGAAAATAACTCACCAGAGTAAAAACAGCTGATACTGAAAAAGTAATCAAAGACCAGTGCGAATATGTTTGCATAATGACTGGTTTATTACACTCAGCTGAAGTCGAAGCATGTTGTCTAAACTAGGATCTGTGTGAAGGCCTCTCATCTGTGTGGTGGAGTGTACCGGGGCTACAGAGGCACTAGGGAGGTGTTTAAATATGGTCTGGTAACAATCAGCCAAGATCCACTGTGTGTGTGTTTGTGTGTACACTTAACTGTACGAGTGTGTGTGTGTGTGAAGGCAGGTGGTGTTTAAAGGTTCCTTAACAGTCTTACTCCATCCTTTTCCACTCACCACTGTCTGACCTTTGACCCAGGCTTGTTAGAGCTATCAATAATGGGGCCATTCCAAGCTAACACACATGCACATATGCACACACACACACACTTAAATACAGCAGGGGAATGGAGTTGAGAAAAATACCCCGAACTCAGACAAGGTCATGGTCAGCGTCCTCTGTTGTCTCGCTGCTGGAGTGTCTCCCTCCGTCAAAGACCTCCTCTTCATTTCCATCATCTCTTCCTCCAACTCCATCAACCCTCTCTTTTCCCCTCACATTACACTTCCCTCATGTTCTCGCCCATGTTTACTGTT
The DNA here is from genome assembly GCA_030068375.1 of Ostorhinchus rueppellii. Classification (NCBI taxonomy): domain Eukaryota; kingdom Metazoa; phylum Chordata; class Actinopteri; order Kurtiformes; family Apogonidae; genus Ostorhinchus; species Ostorhinchus rueppellii. The sequence goes on from JAQQZY010000008.1 coordinate 9,754,059, forward strand.
AGCTTAGCCGTGTATATTGTGACTTCATGTGAATGTCTTATGTTTATTTGACGCTTTAGAGAATGAGGCAGTCAGTCCGTTCAACTTGTGAACTCAAAGCCTTCATCAATGTGTTGAAAGGTTTAAAGGATAAACACAACTCAATTTAGGAATTCCTATACTATGTTATTCTTGTCGTCAAAGTCAGGCTGATCAATATTTGCGAACACGTACAAAAAGAAAATGTTCCCCAAACAGAGAAACCGGAGAACTGAGAGTCAAACATAGGATGTTATCAGTTATAAGGGCTGCAGCTGCTCATGGTGAATGGGAAACTTGGGAAACTTCTATTTCTGTTGGACCTATCCATGTTTCAGTGTAGTTTAGTTTAGAGATGAAACATTCAGCTAAATCTGCACAACTGAAAAGGAAAATTAGAAAATCAATATAGGTGAAAGAAAAGCTCCACTATCATAATCATTTAGACAGTGTTTTAACCCATAAAGGCTCAGTGCTACTTTTGTGGCAGTTTCTAAATGCATTTTCCTCTCTATTTAACCATTTTTGATTAATCGCCATTTATTATCGTATTATCCTTTATATGTTTTGCTTTTTTTTTGTAAAAATCTGGTATTTTCCTATATTAAATTCACTGATCATGTATTATTGTCTTTATTTTAACCTTTCTTCAGCAATTTATCACCATTTATTCTAGTGTTATCCTTTGAATTTTCCTTTTTTTCTGTGGACAATCTGATATTTTACTATATTTAATTCACTGATCACAGATGTTCATAAAAGCTCAGATTAAAGTTGAGGGTTCTTACATCAAAAACAGAGAAAACTGCAGAAAAAAAGTGACTTTTTCAGGAAAATATTTCGTTAACTGAACATAAACCAAGTGTCTCCATCCTCTGTCAGTGATCCAACTCCATGGGTTTTACAAGTGAATCCATGTTGTAGAAGATGATGGTGTTTCCATGTTCACTACGGAGCCTCTTAATGTCCAAATGAGTCATATCTGATGACCATGAAAAGATGAACAACTGTATTTTACACCACTATTTAGATGTATTGATACAATTAGTGGATCAACAGGTATTCATTAAACAATTTGATCAGTAGATGGGTTTGGCCACTGATGGCACTTTGGGTCTTTATGGGTTAATGTGACTATCAGTTTAGATGAACATGTCCACTCTAATATGTCATGCATTGACACAGACACAAATAATACATGTGCATTGATTAAAACAAGATCTCTTTCTAGCATGCATAGATACCATCTTACTTCTAATGTTCATTGAGGAGAAGGCTTTATAAGTATGCAGCCTGACGTCATGTGGGTCTTTAGCCTTTCTCTCTTGCTTAGTCTGATCTCACATGTGCAGTGTCAAGTGAAGCGAATGTTTACAATGTGTAATCAGTTGTTAGGTTTAAGTAAACATTGCTGAGAGCACATCAGACACTAATACCTGAACCCGTCTCTTTGAACTAACAGAGGGGTGCCGCGCTCACAGCCAGAAGCCTCTCACTGAGACGAGCAGGGATCCACTGAAAGGAAACATGAGACGAGTGGCAATTCAGACAGACATAAATACTATGAAGCAATGCTAATGCAACCCTGCTTTCACACCAAACATGCAAGGGCAGTATCATAGAAAAGCGCCTCTGCACCCTCCCACCCTGATTATACACTATGTATAGCTCAGATTTTTTGACGTACTTATCTGTGTTATCTGCAGAAGCGAAATGATCTACTGCTGAGGACAGAGCCAGGAGCAAAGACAGTATGTTAGATACTCAACAAAGGTTGACCTTAAGAAAATCAATGTCAGCGTACGCTATATTTAGAGTTTTTTAACTGCTTTACTTGCTGTCAGACAGATATTTCTAACTCTATCCAACACAGCTGTAGAAATATATAAATATGTCCCACAGTTGAGAAAATGTTCTGGATGGTAGCAAAAGAAATAGTTGTCTGATGGCAAGGTAAACTGGAACAAGTGGGATTTAAAAAAAAAAAAGTTGCTCAAATACATTTCTGTGGCATTGCGTCCCTTGGCGTCTGTGCCGATTCTGTTATATGTTTCTCCAAAATGGGGCCATAGCTATGGATAATAATTCTAGACAACCATGTAATAGAAAACCTGACAAGTTAGAAAGATGAGCTTTTTTTACAGTTGAATTAACCAATGGCACCAACTCACAAAAAGGAGGAAAACACACAGTAGGTGACCGTTTGTGGTTTAATAGTGTTGTGGAAGTGGATTATTGGCCTTGAATGAGGTCTGAGCCGCTTTACTAATTGATGTTTTCATCGTGAGCTACTATTTGGAATACTTTATGTTCCGTGCCTCCTCATTCATTATGATTCATGTAAACTACAGAATGCATCTTTCTGGATATTAGATAGTCTTAAGAGATTGACAGAGAGAATTAATTGAAATTCATGTCTCTGACAAACAGGATTATGATTCACTGGGAGGAAATACAGAAAAGCAGAAGGATGGAAATCTGGAAAGGTAAACATTAGGAGAAGGCACAAAGAGGGGGATTTACCATCTGCAAATGGCTTGAAAATGTTTTCATCAAAACAAACGGGCGCAGCTGTCAATAGTCAGAGGGCCTCTAGTTATATTTTCTGTTTTTAGTCATTTGAAAATCAAAACATATTCTCTTCCAACAGTGGGAAACATGCTCCATCCTTCCTATTAGTTCTGCTATATGACTCTTCCCAGCCTTTTATGCACTTTCCTTAATTTGATTTGATGATCTTTTAAAGTTAGTTCTCCACTGTCTGCGCTATTCCCTCAGCGAGTCTAAACACACAAACCTTGTATTCAGATAGGTTCAGATGTAGAGTTGCAGATGTTTCAGTACCAAGTCCATCTCCAGCTCACTGTTGAACACAGATTTATGATTTATGAGTGCTTCTTCGGCCAAGTTTCACACAGCAACACTGCAGTGCAGCCAATTGCTATGACAGCAAGAGAATGAATATAATTTGCTTTGATTTGTTGATATCCATAATGATATTATTGGATATGAGCAGGACTGTGTGGATCTTGGAAAGACTAAGGGTAAAACAAAGAACATTAAAGTTTAGATGTATGTTTTTACACATTGTGAATGGTGCAGCTGTTGGCTCTGTTTTAATATCAAGAGAAAAGTACACTGCTACCAACAGCTGAAGGGACTTAAAATTATATATCTGCGGAGGTCAAAATATACTGTCTCATTCTTTGCAACATAAATAAATACAATAACCTTGACCTGTGCTTCTCTAAGGTCACTAGACTCAGTTTTCTTGCTTTCAGAAGGTGATAAGATAGAATATTTTCACTGATTATGTTATTATTATTTTTAGTGGTTTATTTGACACGGACCATGTGCATTATTCAATTATCCTGTAAATGTTCCACAGGTAGTCTAAAGGTTATTTTTCATCTATTGTCCCAGGGCAGATTTACAGTTTCACCTTAAAAACTAAAGTCAATATGCATAAGTAAAAATAAAAGAATAATATTGATGTTAATGAAATAACATAAAATGAACAATGTAACCCTTAAAGATCTTGATCTAGTCTGTGGTGACTGCCCAGAGACTTTTTTTTTTTTTTTGTCTACAATTAATTGTTCCTAAGTGATTTATCACCGTTCATCATAATATTGTCCTGCATTTTGTATTTTCAGTGACAAACAGCTCTTTATCCCATAAGAACCCAAACAGCCACAAAACACCAAAACCATCTACTGAACTAAAGTGTTTAATACCTGTTGAGCCACTAATCCTATCAATACATGTAAATAATTCGTGTGAAATGCAGTTTGTCCTCATTTCATAGTCATCAGATATGACCCATTTGGATGTTCAGAGGCTCCATAGTTACCGTGGAAACACCGTCATCTTCTATATCATTGATTCACCAGTAAAACCCATGGAGTTTGATCAATGACAATAAATGGAGACACTTGGTTTATGTTCAACTAATGATATATTTTGCTGAAAAAAAAAATCACTTTTTCAGTTTTCTCTGTTTTTGACATAATAACCCTCAGCTTTAATTTGAGCTTTTAATGAACATCTATGATCAGTGAACTGAATATAGTAAAATATCAGATTTTCACAGGAAAAAAGGAAAATACAAAGGATAATACTAGAATAAATGGTGTTAAATTACTGAAGAAGGTTTAAAAAGACAATAATACATTTGGGACCTGCCACACAAGTAGCACTGGGTCTTTTTGGGATAATTTAGTGACCATGTAAATGTTCTTAAAAACTTACAGTAAATTCATAGTTTATTATATCAGAAATGAGAAACTTGAAGAAAAAGTGACTTTTTCCCAATAACTGAGTATAAAAACAAGTGTGTCCAATCACTGTCATTTGTTAATTTACATGGGTTTCAGTGGTGAATCAATGTTGATGTTGAAGATGATGGTGTTTCTGTGTTCTATGGAGCCTCTAGGTATGTCTGATGTCAATGAAAAGATGAAAAACAGCTTTTATGTGAATTATTTCAATGTATTGATAGAATTAGTGGTTCAGAAGTTATTAAATATTTTACATGAGTAGACACTTTTGGTCACTGGCCCCTGTTTAGGTCTATGTAGGTTTAAACGCGTAACTCAAGCATACAAGAGGATCAGGGAAAAATGACATGCTACCATACCACTCGAACCCAAGACGCATCTTTCAAGATCTTTTGCCTTTTTTGTTTCACAGTTGTCGGTTATTATTCCTATTTCACAGAAAAGACTGAAAAAGAGAGCGAGGGGGAAATAACACTTGCTAATGATCCATGGTCAAAGCTACATAAAAATAAATACAAACGGTGGCTTCGCTAATGACCCGAAAAAATGCTTCAATTAAATTTTGACTCACCAGTGAATGGGAAAGGTGTTCTGTTAAATCTGCGTCATTTGATTTAATAGTTTTATGGCAAATTAATTTTGCAATTGGATTAAATGATGTCAACAATCAACACCTTTAGTGCGTATCAAAACCAGATTCAGGAATGTGTGAAATCACCAATAACACAAACCAAGCACATGAAAACTTGGCATGTCGCGGTTGCATGAAGTACCAAAGCCAGCGATCACTGTCTAAATCTGGCTGTTAACTGAACAGCTCAACTCCGTCGGTTTTTCTGATGTACCTAAAAACTCATGCTTTTTCAAGTTATGGTTCACTACTTTTCCCATCAGTTATATTTGTTTTTCACTAATAAAAACAAAATTGAGGTCCAAAATTTATGGCTCTGGTACACCACTTCACACACTGAGGCTTTTCATTTTATGTTGAGGCTAAAGGGCTCTGTCAGAGGATGAAAACATGTAAAATAACACATCCATTTGGCCATATGTATTGTATATATTGCTTCACTCTTAGCGGTCCATTTGCAGTTGTCAGCAGTGATGTCAGCAGCGAATCCTATGTACTGCATTGCTTTCTATATTGCCATATTGCATGTTTTTTCTTTCTTTCTTTTCTCTTTCCACATGGCCAGTACAGAACCAGAACTGTCTGTTTTTCCTCGATTGAAAGAATACCTAGTGTTTAAATCACGGATGGACAGAACATGTAATTCCATGTGTTTGCAATATGCCCCAGACAAGTGCCAGCAACCTGCAAACGAATGTCATTTTAATAGCCTGATGCATGGGAAATGTTTGAAAGCAGTCCTTCCTCTCCTATGATTGTTTGGCATGACATCCAACCTCCACATTTTTCCTCAGAACTCTAGAAAACATACGTTTTGTGTCAAATTTCACATCATGGCACTGTGTTCTTGACTACACTGAGCCAGTTATACCAGTGAGATAGCCCTGTAACAGGAATGCTGTTACCTTCGGAGTATGTGTGTGTACATGCTATGTGTGTGTGTGTGTGTTTCAGCCCTGTAAAGGTCCAGATGAACAGATGAAGTTGTTATCCTGAAGGCAAACATGCCTCCCTCATTAGCAGCGAGACACATTTTATTTCCTTAATTTGACTCTTAGTCTGTCGTCCATTATTTATGAGATTGCCCTATATGTGTGTGTGTGTGTGTGTGTGTGTACACATATGTTGATGTTGTGTGTAAAATTTAACTTGAAAATAGACAAAAGTCTGTGGTTATGTAGCCGTAGCTGTTGATTTGATCTGATGTTTAAGAATCTTACACTAATGTTTCTTCTATAAACTATTTACCCTGGAATTTAACCACTCATTAGTGTGTTAAATTGTGTGTTCTTGTGTGTGTTAAGAGCTCATCACCAGTTGGGTTGCAGATGAGACCTTGCGTAAACTATTAGCCTGAATAGACTAAAGCATTTTTCACTTTACAGTGCTAATTAGCACATACCTTTTGAGAGGTGTTTCCAAAAATATCATCATTACAAGGAAATTATTTTAATGAGTCTATCTGCAAAGTCTGAATGTAAAACAGCAGGCAAATTTAACATGAGTAGAATGTGTGCTAGGACTTTATCTGCAGTAGTTGAGGGTTCAGCTCTTAATCACTGACCTAGACATAAGAATACACAACAATAATATGATACGATGAAATAAAAATAAATACTGATATATGTAAAATGCAGAGGTGAGGTCAGATTTGTAATAAGATAAAAATGGTATCACAAGATGAAAGTCAAGTAAAAGTTGCAACAAGATTTAAATGTAAAAGACATAGCAAGATGAATGTTTTGTAAGGGGTAACAACAAAAATGACAGAAAAGAGAGTTTTTTATACTGACATTATGACATTATTTGGATGATAGAAGAGTTCTGTTTTGGCTATTAGTTCTATTTCAGAGTTTCAAGTTGCTTGTTTATTATATAAAGTTTCTGCTCTATCAAATATAAAGTTGCTTGTTTATTATATAAAGTTGCTGCTCTATCAAATATAAAGTTGCTTGTTTATTATATAAAGTTGCTGCTCTATTAAATATAAAGTTGCTGGTCTGTCATACATAAAGTTACTTATTTATTATATAAAGTTGCCTCTACACCATATGTAAACTTTCTGGGCTATCAAACATAAAGTTGCTTGTCTATCGTACATGAAATTGCTTGTATATTATATCAAGTTGCTGCCCTATCACATAGAAAATTGCTTCTATATTCAGGTGCAGACCTTGTACATAAAATTGCTGGTCCATAGCTAAAGTTGCTACTCTAATACAACAATAGACTCAAAGCTGGTAAAAGTCTAAGGAACTGAGAAGGAACATATTGGTGAATTTGATCACGCAATTTGATTATTTTCTAAGGAAAATGTTTCAAACGACTGTTCCAACTAAATTACTAGACAAAAGTGATTTAACGATAGTAACATAGGCCAAGCTACAAGTTTTTTTCCCCCATTTTTTTAATGTTCTGTGGGATATTAACCTCCCTAGGTCTGCGCATTATATTACTGTAAACTCCAGAAATTGCTGCTTGCTTAAGAGTTTGGCGTGTTTCTCTCCTAGTCACTTGTGAATCCTCTTTAATTTTGCTCTTTTTTCACTCGGAGCATATGGCTGGTTGGATTGTGTTGGACCTTGTCAGAGGCCATCTATCACTCCATGGTGTCCTGCTGAGTTAGAGATTCACAGCACAGCCCTCAGCCCTCAAAATGAGAAAACAACTGTGAGAGGAACAAAGCAAGATTAAAAGAGAGGGAAGGGAAAAGACGATGGAAGGATTGAGAAACAGAGTAACAGCAACACACCAATGAGAAGAAATACAAGGGTAAAAGAATCAGGAAAAGGCAAAAATGGTTTTCGTCAGAAAAACATGAGTTTTTAGATCTCCCCTGAGCCGAACCGACCTTCTCCACCCAAAACTCCAGACTAAACCTGTAGTATAAAACTGCTTTCCAGGTTCAGCAAACCTGTAAGTTCTCAAGGTTCAGTAGCTTCACATTTATTGGATTTCCCAACAGCCTCAGAGCACAAATAACATCTTCAGTCTTGGTTTAAGAAAACATCTTTAGTAAAACGACTGTTTCTGAAAATTATTCACAAGCCCCTGGCTTCAAAATTTGTTTGATTTTTGTGTTACCTCTGACATTTACTGATAGAAAGCAGAACTCTGTATGTTTTCTATTTCCTTTGCCATCATGAATTGCATATTTCTGAATCTAATATCTGTATTTTAAGTCTGTATGGTCCAGTGTTATTTTTATTTCTAAAAAACATCTCAGTGCCTTGAAAACTAAATGCACTATCTGTCTACTGACTTGAACTGACTATATTTACATTGTAAGAATATTATGATAAAAAAAAAAACCATAATAATTGCTAAAACATGACCATCCTTTTGAAGGGAGAGTAAAAAGGAGACTAAAGCTCTACCTGCTCCAGAGGCATCTCTCCTGGCTGTTTCCAACCTTTGACCCTCACATGAAAGGTGGACCTGTATGCGCCTCAGAGGCATTTGTGAAGAAGCTGTTTCCCTAATTATTCTGTCTGTAAGATGGTGTCTGAAAATGTGTCTGTTACTTGTTAAAAACAAATGCATGTCAAGGTCTAGTGTGTAAGACTTACAGGAACTCAGGGTTGGAACTGGGAGACTGAAGGGTTAGAATATGTTCATTATTGTGCTTTCATTTGTGTGAAAATGAGAATTGTGATTTTGTTGCATTGGAAGGAGCAGTTTACACAGGGGTGGGTCGTCTCTTTGCAGTCCATCATGTCATACCATCTATTTGTACAATTGCACCGAATGAACTTCCTCTTATTTTTTCTGTTTAATCACCTAGTTATAAGGTGTACTGCCTTTACCTACTGTTTCAGAGTGTAGAGCAGAGTTTATTATAATTCTAAAATAAAAGACCCAGGATGGACATAAACTAGTTTTTATGTGCTCACTGATATTCCACGACTATGATGGATTTGACAGGCATCATGTAATCAGCATTTTCTCCTTGAATGGACTGAGTTATTACAAATGGAGCATTTAACGATAAAGAGGAGACTATGCCAGTATTTTTCCATTTTTACGATGATTCTTTGGACATGCATATAGCACATTTTGAAAATTGATCTAATTTTAGTATTTTACTGCAAGTTGCGACACAATGACCCTAGTTTAAGCTCAGTTGGAATAAAAAGATCCTAGAGATGAATCCAAAGAAAAGTCCACATTTCTGGTTGAAATAAAAAACACATCTACTGTTAAATATTAGCACAGAGAACATCGGCAAGTTTATAGTTATGAGCAAATATCGGAAAGCTGACTTTTTTCCAGGGGGTGTTTGAAGGAACAAAAGAGGGAGGCTGAGTTCTGAGTGGAACCAAAGTTATAATAGTTTTGGATTTTTCCATTGTAGTTTAGTTTTATTTAGTTGTTACTGTTTTTCTCAGATTCAGTTAGTTTTAGTTTTTACAGTAGGTTTGCTTGTTTTTTAAGAGTTTTCTTTTTTCTAAATGCTTAGTTTTAGTTTAGTTCTTTTCTCTTCTTTGCTGTCATATTCAAAGAACTTCCATACAGGACTCTATTGCTTTCTCCCAACTTTAGTCTCTATGTTGCCAGGTAGAGTGGAGATGAGAAGCTGACTCTAAACAAGTGACGAGAAATGATGAACCGTGAAGTGCCGTATGATGCCACCAGCTAAAATTTTTCGAGCAAAATAAATCGATTTCATATCAGTCCAATATTGATGAAGATGAAAATGAAGGGAATTTTATTCATAATTTTTATACATTTGAGTTAGTTTTCTAAGTACACAATACAGTTTCAGTTAGTTATGATTTTTCCTTTAATTATAGTTTTTATTTATTTCAGTTAACAATAGTGTTGTTTTCAGTTCAAGTTTTGTCATTTCATTAGTTTTCGTTAAGTATAATAACCCTTGGAGGAACGTCTGCTATCAGTGGACAACACTGTTTTTACGTGAGAAATATTCATATTCATAGGGATTTTAATCAGCTTATTGTAAATCTTGGCCTTTTCAGGGTTAGGGGATAAAAAAAGGAACATTATTTACATGTATACATGTATGTAGTCATTGACTCGAATGATGGACTTCCAGAGGGGTATTCATTTAGTTACATTCAGCAACTTTACTGTTATGTACGATTGAATATCAGACACTGAACTTGGGCTGCTCGATTATGGAAAAAAATCAATATCACGATTATATTGGTCAATATTGAAATCACGATTATTCAAATGATTAATTTTGAGTTTCACAATGCATTTATTCGGCACATCTTTCTTTAAAAAAAAAAAAAGCACTTTGTTATTGATTCTTGATGCAAAACATTCAAATTGAAAATAAATTTTGGCTGCAAATATGTACTTTGTAGCTGTTTTGCAATGGAATTGAATGTATTCCGCATGTGTGCCTCAGAAATTGTGTAAAGAAAAACGGAAAATAAATCGTTTCAACTCGATTATATGAGTTTTGAGATCGTTTAACAACAAAATCAAAATCGTGATCAAAATTCAATTCATTGCACAGCCCTACACTGAACCTTTAAATACGTTATAGGTACCACTGATTACAAAATCAAGTCATAATTTGCAACTCAGATTTGCACAGCATTATCTTAATGTAACCTACACTTCCTTCAAGTTTGTCAGTTCATGGACATTAAATCAGAACCACAGAATGACAGGATGATGAGTTTAAGTATGGCTTTGAATCCAATTATATTTATGCATCATCAGCACCTCTAATTGATTTGTCTTAACCCTCTGGTCTATTAGTACTAAAATCTGAGATGTCAGTTAACATTAGTCAGTACTCCTATTTTCACATGAAGACATCAACCCTACAGGTGTCCAGCTACCTTCCAAAACAATGATTCAGACCAGACTTTGTCCAACAAAAAGCCAAATAACAAACAAACCAGTATCCAAACAACGTAATCCACAGTTCCAGGAAGCAGCTGAAGCCTTAAAATGAAACCTGACTTCACTGCACAGTCATGCATTTTGGATCTATGTTTACTATTCCTGTTTGCATCTCCATTTAGGTTCAAGTGGATTTCTGGGTTGTTGTTTCCCACTTGTTCGAAACTGAGAAAATGTTAACAAAAGTGAGAAAAGCATAACCTTCTCTGGGTTTTTAGGTCAAATAAAGCTTTGAAAGACTCTTTATGGCAGAAGCCACATTTGTGGATATTTGTTTCTAATTCTGAAAAAATATTAAAGACTTAGGGACTTGGACAGACACATATGGAACTAAGTTTGGGCTTGGCTGTGAGGATGGTAACCTACTTTTACTCAGACCAACAACAGATAGCGGTTTGGCTAGATCTTTAGATCAGTCACCTCTGAAAAGTTTATTGGCTCATTAGAGCAGTAATGGAAGCTTAATGTTAGATGTGTGACCAAATTGTTTTCATTCTCATTTGCCAGGGTCTGTCTTTGTTTCTTTTTTTTGTTAATTGGCTTAAGTATCCAGTAATTGGTGCCTTGGGTTTTTATTTGGAGATTTTATTAGATGCCAGCTGATGTATGGTTACAAGATGACAGGGAAAATATGTAAGCTATTTTATGGCCTTTCATCACTTAGGCGCTGTAACACAATTAAAACATATTTAATTTATGTCTGAACTGTAATATGTAGCCGTTTATGTGTTGAGAAAAAAAAACTTTGGAAGGAAGAAATAAAACTGGACTAGACCCATGGCTGCTCACTTTTTTTTTTTTTTTTTTTTAGCGAGTTGCCCTCCAAGCAATTTTACTCCAAAGCTGTTTGATTCTGTATGAACTCTGGTCTGCGGGATACAACGCTATGTTATTGATGGAATTTTATGAGTCCATAAGTGTGTAATGAAATTTGCCTCGGTCAGAGGAGTGAAGCACGGAAAGGAAAAGTGGAATTGAATTTTCGGTGGTATTTTCCTCAGACTTGCATTCCCTTAGGGAGCGTACACGACTGCTTGCAGTGGCCCAGGCAAGATGAGGCCAAGTGAAACCTTTCCCTGAGGTTTTGAACCTTTGCTGTGAATGGCAGGAGCCGACACCTCTAACCAGGAGCAGATGTTTGGCTGGCTTTGCTTGGCCTGGTCCTTCCCCTGGCAGAGTATCCAGGCTGGGGTTTGAAGCAGCCAGCGCGCACCACTCGCAATGCTAATAGTCTGGCTCAAGATAGCTCGTTCTCTCCTTGGTGAACTCCAGTCCTTGACAATGCTTCACTGTAGGTCCAGAAAAGACACAGAAACAAGGCCAACCTTTGGTTGCGGCGCATCTACTTGACATTAACAAATCAACACTGATCCTGGAGAAAATTATATTGCAATGTCTGACAACATTAATATTCTGTTTTATCCATATTTTGACAATGTAGTTATTAATCAAACAAAACGAGACTCTACACCTGGTGCATAAGCAGAACTGAAATGTCATTGTTGTCAATGCATTTGAATATATTTAACATATGGATTACACAAGGAAAAGTAAAGGGATATGTACAGAACCATCATCCAGCCCTTCTAAAACCACAAGTATTTAACTCTTATGAATTGCACTTTTTTAATAGTTTGCATGAAGCAGACAAAGTTCCATTCACATTCAAGAAATTGTACCTGCACATATGTTTCATTCTACACTAATATTGCAAATAATTATTTCTTTGAGAGAGTGACTAAAAGGCTTTTAACACATTTGAAGCTTATACTAATAGAGGATGGAAACAGCTGAGAAATGGTGCGTTTTAGTCCTCCATGTTCTAAGATCAGTGTTGAATACAACAAGTTTGAGTAATTTATTGGATTAAGGTGAGTCAGATGTTTTGTTTGTTAGTCAACAGATGGAATACAGCTGTCTTTTGTTTTCAAAAGAAGAGATTGAAGATATTATAAGACACTTTGCCTTTTCATCTTCTAAAAATTCTCCTGTTATAGATCTCAAAGATCCCAACATGAAGCATTTATGAAATCCTCCAGATGTAACCTAAACATCTTACTCTTACCAGATGTGGAACAATTTCTCTTCACTCAAAAAAAGCAAAATTTAAATACTATATAAACTGACTCATACACTCAAATTTCAGATGTTACGTGTTATTCCTGCTATAATACCTCTTACTATTAGTATCGCGGCCCTTTTTCAGCAATATTTACAAATAATGAAGTCTACGTCAATAGAGTCAGAAGAAGTATCTCTATTGGTACATATTGTACATATAGACATGCGACACACTCTGAAGTTGACCATCTGCTTTTAACCCATCACTAGCTGAATACAGGAACACACCACACATTGCACACTAGGAGGGGGTAAGTGCCTTGCTCAATGGCACATCAGCCAATAATTTCTCTGTTGGTCTTCTAGGTCACAGCTACCACATGGACTGAATGCATAGTTTGTTTTTTTTCTTTTTCAACTTTTTTAGATTGTTTTATGTTCTTCCCATTAAAGCATTTGTATGCCTTTATTGGTCCCACAATAGAGATGAGAAAATAAAAAAATGTTGGAGACAGAGGGGATTGAAATTTAACAGTACCCTGTGGACATGGACTCTGCGGGACATGATTGGCACCATTAACCACTCGACCACAGGCTACACATGAGTGATATATTCTTTTACAGATAATGAGATGTACTTGAAAATATAATGTTACTGAAAATCACCATCTGTTCTATCTGTTAGTTTCACATTCAGTGTTGTGGGGAAAGTTTAAGAACCACATCCATGTTGAATTCTCTGGTTTCCTTGGATTGGTTTCCCACAGACACATTTCAGTCTCAGTTATATGAATCAAGAAAAAGAACCAAATAAATACTCAAAGTACTTATTTCAATTTAAGAGTTTGCAGAAACAATTTGATAGATCAAAATATTTTGAGGTTTCCTACAGAGAGGTATAAATGAATTGGCATTTATAGTTTAAACATCTGTATAATCTACTGAAAAAATTTCTTATTTTATAATACAATATTGTCAGCGTATTAGTAAGTATAATATATATTTTTTAAAACACAGCACAAATATTAGTTATTACATCTAATATAATTATTTTTTTTCACATCAAATCATGCATCTATGACCAAAGTTTTGTGATAAAACTTATAAATCTCACTTCTGTACAAATGTCTGGTAACATGCATATTAGTGTGAATGAAAAGCTACGATAAAGGGAAATATGCTGTCAGTGTCTGTAGAAATGGATTCAATTTCTTTTTGTAATGACACTCCAGTTGCTCAACTAAGACAGCAAAACTCAGCACAAGAATAATGACAAGGAGTCCTGAGACTTTGGGAGATATTTGTTTAAGGTGAATGATCGGTTTCATTATAAACATCTGGCAGGAATATCCATCATATTGTTGGGACAAGTCCCAGCATTGTCATCGACTTGGTGCAGAAATGCAAATGAAACTTAAAAGTTAAGAGTTATGGCATCGAAACCTTTGTAACCAGCTGAGGCAGGTGCCCCCTGTAGTGAGCCTTCACCTGCCAACGTTTTGAAAGAGGCCTGTGGCTTTTCTTGATTTGCAGTTTTCCTACATAATTATTTTACCACAAACAGTGATATCCATGAATTATTATTTGAACGTTGACAGCTTTGGCAGCTGGGCTGAATTTAGAAAGTTGAATATGCAGATTTGGGTGTTTTACTCTTTAAGGGTTCATTTATTTGAGAAATTGTCTTTTTGTATGGTTTGAACTCTTTGAAATGGTTAGTTCCAAGTTTATGAAGGTATTAGTGGCAAATTTGAGAAGTTATGAAATCAAAAAATGGTATGCCATCATTTATTCCATTATAGTTAATTAAGATGAAATGTTAGTCATTATATTCTAATTATAAAATAATAAATAGCAGGCAAAACCAGTGTAGACAACATTACATATTTCATCATTTTTCCCAGTATAATTAACTGTTAAAAAGCTAACTGGTGACTCTGTCACTGTTTAATCTGGCTCTGTTCATTGAGGCGAAGGTTGAACCTGCAGTTTAACTGTGGCATAAGTAATGCGTGCGGATATAGTTTTAGAATAGAAGATGATTGCTGTGATTATGGTGATTATTCCAGCAGTGAAAAGGAGTCTGGGATTCTGTGTGTTTGCTTTGCTGCCCTGGTTGGGATCTGGTCTTCATAACCCTCATCCATCACACACCCTAGGATCAAAGACACTCCCCTCAATCTGGGAATGTAGCAGATGTCCTAAATGCCCTAAAACAAATGCCTTGTTTGCCCATGGTTTGCCAGTCTTACAACTTTTGCCAATGATGAATTTCAAGGTGGTAAATGAGATATTTATTAGGCATCTAAAAATGTCCTCCTTTGGCTGGGTAATAACCAATTACTTCTGTGGTTGCTGCTTGAGCAGGTGTTTCATGGGAAGACCTTCAGGCATTGTTTTAAGTCCAAACACATTGATGGTTCAGGGGCAGTAAAGCCCAGGGCGACTCGCTCTTTTGTTTCCCTCTGTCATCCCTGAGGAGTCTTGTTTCTCTGCAATTACGGAGCAATCGGTGCTGAATTACACCATCAGCAGAGGTGTGTGATGAGATGACTTATTGGATAAGAGGTGAAATCTTTACAACCGCACTCTTTGGAAGTGACAGTGGTACTAAGCTGTGGTGGTAAATGCCAGGTGTGGCTTTGATGCTCCTGCCTTATGGGGAATGGCTCTGAATACTGACTTCATCATTGTTTTCATGTCAAAGAGATGCAAAACAGCACTGTTAAAATGATCAGCCTTAGAGGTTCTTAACACACAGTGGTTGCATCTGATGGAATGTGTTTTTGAAGGATCTGTACCCAAATGGGAGGTATTTATTGTTTTTAAGTTATTTTTTAATCAAGAGTGTCATGGCCTTGTCTGTGCTCATCTGAATCAATATATTATTGCTGTTTAGATGATGGGATGTTTTTGCATAAACTCACTCAAATTACATTTGTTCTTATTGGCTCACAGCGACATTAACAGTCATTGAGACAAAACAATAGGAACCACAGAACTGTAAACCTTGAACAAAATCCTATTTTTGTCTGTTTTGGAATCTAGATAGTAATGTGTCTTGTGTTGCATCCTCTATTCAACAAATGGGACTTGAAGGCCTGAACAACCAAATATGTAATTTGTCTAAACCTTCTCATACAGCCTATGGAGGCGTACAAACAGATTTGTAGGGGCCAGAGAAAGGTTGGAGTAATGGATGAAATATGAACATAGAAATAAGATAATACACAGATTAACAAGTAAAATAGTCTCTGTTAAATTGATAAAAGTCATTGTAAAACTACTTTCTCAGTCAAAAGACTGATATCTGACCTTTATGCTGTTAAAGCAGTCCTGTCCTGTCATCAGTTTTACAAATGTCTCTTTTATCAGTGTGGTCTTTGGGGGAAATGCTTTTTGAGCCACAGGGGATTTTTTTTCATTGCAGTAACATGAGTGGTCACTGGTGGATTTGGCAACGCATCCGCTTCTCTGAGTACATCCACATCTGAAGTCCACCATTCAGTCATTCACATCCTTCCATCTCCTTACTTAACACCTACATAACTCCAGTCTGACCTTGCTCCACCTTTTGCTTTACAAGATGCTGCTAAACAACAGGGCCTTCCTAGGGCTAGTAATAAACACCCAATGAGCATGTTTTCAACAGGACAGCCAGCTGGTGGACAATTTGTAAGTGGACAACCTGTGGCAATTTACTTTGACATTTTGCACAATAACAGAGTTGATTAAGGACCGAGATGTCTAAGACGGAAATCAACGTACAGTTAGATGTGCAAGTCACTAAACAACCTGTCAGCTGGAGTAATGATTTATGAAGAGTTTTGGCTTATGAAAGCAACTGTTAAATTCCTCCTCCTTTGGTTGTGTTTGGTTGTGGTTTGTAGGTAGCTCCATAATGCAAACAAGTGAAGAGACATGGTGATGTTTCCCTCTTGGGAAACATACTTCCACACACCTTGTTTCTTTATAAGCCAAACATAGTGAGGTCATTAGTATCTAAAGAGCGTACTTTTCCCATTAGGGAGTGATAGACAGCGACCATTGCCAAACAGATGTGAAAACCACTCACACCCCGTACACATTTCCCTCAAACCCTGTTCTCCCTACAAGTGGTTTGAGTTACATGGCCCAAAGCCAGTGAAAGGCAGTTGATGTTATTTTGTCCACTTCTCTGTCTTTGATTTGTTGTCTACTGCAGCCTGTGGCCTCGGCTGGCGCAGACACACACACAGAGCAGCAGTGAGTGGATGTACTTTACATCGGGAACAGTGTATGTTAACATACCACTCATCTTACTCACCAGCTCTGTCGACTTGCTCAGCGTCTCCTTACACTGGGTACACAGAGGAAGGGCCACACACAAGTCTAGTCACAGCAAATTCACAGATTGAGGTAATCTTTCTCACTCACTTTTGTTTTCACACTCACACACACATCGGTCCCCCTCAACTAACAGAATTGAAAACAGGTGCCCGCCACATATCTTACATTCTTCAAAAATACAAAAGTGGTTTGACCTGAATGGTTTTGTTGGAGTTGAGCCACCCTGTATGAAAGAAGAGTCCATGTTAAGATGTGTGTGTGTAAACATGGAGGCGTTGGGTTCTGTGCAACACGCTGGTGGAGCAGCAGACTCGCACAATATTAGAACCACATTTCTCCCTCTGCACAACCCTAACATGCAGTGTCAAGTTAACGTCAGGATAAGTCGCAGATACACCATGTGAACACAACAAACCACCGCATTTAATAGCTTTCAATAAAGCGACCGTAACAGTATACTAGTCTGGCTTTGACCGATATGGATGAATGATCAAACCTTATCACATTGATAGTTGTTCCTCAACTTTTGACTACCTTTAAAAAAAAAAACCTGTGAATTGGAAACATTGGTCTTGAGATGACCTTGCTTCAGTTACAGGGTCTTTTTCTGCAGCCACAGAGGATCTGGTTAGTGGAGGAGCTGGCCCAATGAGAAACAGAAGGCACTGAGTTGCTAGACGTATTACTGGAGCTGGTGGAGAAAGGAGAGAGAAACCATGATGGAAGAGCTGATGATAAATGTGCCACACTTGAATATTCCTCCATTTTTAGCAGTTTACTTCTCCAGCTTTCATAACGGGTCATGTTGTTTATCTGTGATGGCATGTGTGCAGGCGCTGTGTGTTAAGTATAAATTTCAAATTACTTTTCAATCCATCTGGTAAAACCTTTAATACTGTCATCAGCAATTGTCCCCGGCAGGTTACGAACAACTTGATGGATGCACAGTGTCAGAGTTGCTTTTTCCACAAAGCTTTCCCTCAATGAGTTCTCAGTGCACATGGAGTGTGTATGTGTTTTCACTGCATGCTTCAAGTCAATGTAATATGAGTTGTTACAGCTGACAGAGAAAATTACAAGCATCTCTGCTCTTACATATGGGAACAGTGTAATGAGCATGATGTCATTACGTGCACGTCTTTGGCCTAAGAATCGGCCTTTTTAATCTAAAAAATATGAAAATCTTAGTAAAATGTTGAAGATATTTCCTAGTCAGTACTTATTTTTATGTTTTGTAGTTAAGTTTATGAGAAGTGTGCAGGCTGTAGAAGTTTGAGTGCAACATGTGCATCTTTAAATTATGGAAAAACACATTGTACCCATAAACAGGAAAAAAAGAATTAATTTCTCTAAACAGCCTTCTCCCTTGTCTGCACATGTCTCTTGAGGATTCGGTTTTGATTTGGCTTTTAAAGCAAGCCAGAGCTCGGCTCGAGTCTCCTTTGTGCGTGTGCGTGTATTTGTGTGTGTCTGACTTTGATGGGACTAAACATCCAAATTGACATTTTCTGTGGCAGTAAGCTGTATCTGGCAGCAAGTTATTATATTTCTGTATGGAGAAAGAAAACAAAGGTTTTGCTGTGCTCTATATTTTGGTTTGTGAAGCGTAAATGATGGGGAATGTAGGTCTGTATTGCCAATTCTGAGCTCAGTTGTTGAAATCTAGTACAAAAACTGTTTTCATAATTTATAAAAATTTAACTTGAGAAACAAAATGTAAAAAGATACTATTTGTTTCCTCTTCACAGTTATTGACAGATGGCTATTTAGTTAATATGACACATGGTTTCATGCATTATAAAGTGATGCCATTTCTTTCTACAAGTAAGAAAAAGTATGTTAACTGAATTAAATATCTATTTTTCACCTTTTCGCCCTCAGATATATTATAGTGCCATAGAAATATTCTAAATACATTCTCAGTACACTTAAATCAAAATTACTCACTTGTCCTGTCAGGAAGCAATAAAATCATTCACTCAGGGTGCAGAAACAGAGAAACGTGTGATATCTTTGGAAACCTGAAGCAGGGTTCTGTCTCATGTGGGTGGTATAAAAACTAACAAACACTGTTAGTATGAGTGCGTACAAGTCCAGTGTACGTCGACCTGTGTGTATTCCAGTGTTTGAGTGAATATGCAGAGCTGCAGAAATGAGCCATAGCGCTGACTGATGCTGCCGGCCTCTCTGCTTCACAGAACTGGCTTTTCTATCAGATAGACAGCTTGACAATATCCAGACCCCACTCTTTCCGTTGCACACAAATGGACAAAAGCACGCCAACACACACACACACGCACACAAAGCATTTTGGGTTTGTTCTGCTTGTTTTCGACTGGACTGTTAGTAACATAAAAGAGAAGTTCAAAACTGAATAAGTCCAGTAAAGTACAACCTTTTACACAGGCCGTCGTTGTTATATGTAACTAATAATTCATAGCCCTTTTTATAGATTGTTTTATAAAACAAACTGTCATTTTCATAAAGGGAGCAAATTGAATGTTGATGTTAATGTTCTGTTGATGCTTCTAACAGAAGTAAGAGCTATTTTGTGTTGGCTTGATTGAGTGTCTGTGTTTGTGAAACAGTAGATCATTTGTATCATTCCCATTTGGGAGAATGACTGTCCAATAATAATAAGTGCCGCTATTCCACCCTGAACAATTTATCTTCACATTTCATAGAATCCAGCTACATTTCTTTCTCTTTAACTTTGCAGATGTGGCAGTGATGTCGAGCAACATGCAAACATATGTCATATACGTGCGTGTCCGTACACACTGCCTGGGTAATGTCATTACTTTCCTCTGACTGAGATCACAGATTTGCAGCTTCAGGGCTTTCCAGTGTCAGTGTAAGAACACTTTCATGTTTGGCCTTGGTGATCTGCAGATTTTCTGACACTAGCAGGGCGAATATATTTAGCATCTTTTCTCTGTGAAACCATTTGATTCCTTGCTCTTACAAGTCTATAAACGACAGTGTGGCTGTGCCGGGTAGTAATGTTCTACTCCTCCTTAGGCTACTAGCTGTTGTATACCACCGAAATACAAACTAAGGCTAGTGTTCACCAGCAGACAAACCAAGGACTAACCCCAGGTAAAAAGATGCAAAGTTTCTTAGTATTGTTTCTCGGATTTCTGTGAACCAAATAAGCTGGTGAACGGCTGCATCTTAGCTAATGCACATACGAGCTGCTCTTAACGCTCGTATCGTATTCATGGATCACATGTAACCGGTATTTGGAGTCATTAACAAACACTGGGAAAAAATATATATACTATTTTGCCAGTTGGCTTATTATCCATCTTAGTTATCATACTTCCAATGATATTTTACTTATTTTAGATCACCAACTCACAATGTAAAAATCATTTGAATTCAAAATAGACAATATTAATGTATTTTAGTCGATACACTTACTTGAAATTAATCAGTTTTAATGTTAGTATGCAATATTATTACGCTATTAGGCCGTTTTATGTACTTATTTACTTTTACGTTCTACTTACTTATTTCAGCATTATTAAACCATAATTTCAGAGTGAAATTTGACCCATAATATCGCTGATGTCATTTTTTTTACAGGCCTTTTGTTGGAAAATGGTTATGTGTTTTATGTTATTCTGTG
The DNA here is from genome assembly GCA_030068375.1 of Ostorhinchus rueppellii. Classification (NCBI taxonomy): domain Eukaryota; kingdom Metazoa; phylum Chordata; class Actinopteri; order Kurtiformes; family Apogonidae; genus Ostorhinchus; species Ostorhinchus rueppellii. The sequence continues at coordinate 9,774,892 of JAQQZY010000008.1, forward strand.
AGAATGTAATGGTTTGACTTATCTAAACATCAAATTTTACCTGAACATGATAGCAGGCTTTAATAATCCTCCACTAAAACATGTTTAATTTCTGTTCCAATTCCTCTTAAACCAATAACTTTAGGTAAATTCTCTAGGTAGGTGTGAGAAGTTAGATTCAGGCATCTATGTGTTCTGAATAAATGGTGGCAGCAGAGTGAATAATAAAACCACATTCAAACACATGACATTTATTTGATTGTACACACTAATTTAAACCTGCCAGAAGCGATCCAATATTGTAGCAGTTTGATGCTCCTCGCAGAGCCTTTTATAATATGTCTGCACCACAGCCAGAGGGGTGCTAGCTATGTCTTGGAGCAAGGCTGATCGCCCTCTGCTCAGATCTCAGGTAAAGAGAACTCTGGAATCACTCATCCTGACAGCCACATCTGGCGCTACTTTCTCTGTCCTGTTACCCTACTCTCAGCTGCTGCAAACAGATACGACTCCGATTTAACCACAGAGGGAAGGAGTTATGATAATAGCAGTTATGATAATAATGTTATTGGTGGTTAATAATGAGGTAGAGAACAGACAGTTTATTCAGCAGAAGTACACTCCAGAAGAGCGCTGTATGCAATAAAACTATTGTTAATGCAGGCATTTTTTTGTTTTCAGGCTTTGTCCTGTCAGTGCTGGAGAGAGAATTAATGCCAGGTGCAACAAGCAATCTTTCTGTTCTCTCTATTTGCTCTGTGGATTATGCATAACCAGTGCCCTTTTGGAAATAAAGGCTTACAGTAAATGCAGGATAGAAGAACACATTTGACCTCAAGCATTGTGCATATGTGAATGACCCTGACTTAAAGCTAGACATCTGTTTTTTAAAGATTTGCTGGCGGTTTGCACTCTATCAGGATAGCTACATGGTGAGGAGAAACAGGAAAGACAGAGGACACAGTGGGCGACCCTGGCCAGGAATCACACCCAAACCTGTGGTCAGTCCAGCCTTTACTACCATAACTGTGTAACACCCAGCCAGAGGACAATCCCAGCATGCACCCCAGTTTGATCAGCTTTTGTATTACTACTTATTTCTTGTGCTGTATTGGAACAAAGTAATAGTATGTTCAAGTATGCTTTTGGAGAATTTGCACTTTACTGAGTATTTTTTAAATTCTGTTTACTTTTACTTCACTACATTTCTTCTACTCTGATACATTTTTAATGCACAGTATCATGACTTGTTACAAAAATAAACTGAAAGAAATTTGGTGTTTTCACTGCTGAGATTACAGGTGACTGCAACAAAGTCAGGAAGCTGATTTATCACTGGGCCTCATAACATAATGCTCATGCACTAACGACGGTCCACACTCAACCTGTCGGTAATCTCTTGATGTAAGCAACAATATAATATTCCAAATTCTGACTGCCTTTGCTTGTTATTAACATTTACTTGTACTTTGCTTTCATTACTTGAGTACATTAAATGTAGATTAGACATGTAGATTAATTGATATCCTTAACCTATAAAGACCCAGTGTTACTTTTGGGGTAGTTCCCAAATTATTTTTTTTCCTCTATATTTAACATTTCATAAGTGATTTGTCACCATTTCTTATAAAATAATCCTCTGTATTTTGTATTTTTCCAGTAAAAATCAGGTATTTTCCCATACTTAACTTACTGATCATATAGATGTTCATAAAAGCTCAGATTAAAGGTGAGGATTGTTATTATATTAAAAAAAAAAAAGAAAACTGATGAAAATATATCATTAAATTGACATAAACCCAGTGTCTCCATCTACTGTCATTGATCCAACTCCATGGGTTTTACTGGTGAATCAATGTTGTAGAAGATGATGGTGTTTCTATATTCACTGCAGAACCTCTGAATAACCTAAATGGGTCATATCTGATGACCATGAAAAAATAACAAACTGGATTTTGCACCAAGTATTTACATGTATTGATAGGATTAGTGGATCAACAGGTATTTTAGATTTTAGATCAGTAGATGTTTGGGTCTTCATGGGTTAAGTACAGTAAATACTAGCTGCTTTAAGACTTTAGCTTGAGTAGTATTTCAGTGGGTGACTTGAACTTCTACCAAAGTAATTTGTTGGTAAGGTACCTGTACTTCATCTCAATTATGACTTTCCAGTTCTTTATACAACACTGCTTGTTTCACACTGGGAAGAGCTACAACTGGCAAGTCCTGCTTTTGCCTAACCCAAACTTAAGGGCAAACTCTAGCTAAAACCTGATCGCCACATAGTCTTCATCTGTTTCCTGTTGGCCTTGGGAAGTAGGGGTCAGAGATCAGGGTAATATTTACATTAACAGAATGACTCCAAACAGATTAAATTTCAAAACAAGTCCATGAGGTATCCAGGAGCAGGCTGCAGTCGCACATTTTAATATAAACAAACACGTCTGGCACACTCACCATATGCCAACATTTGTGGTAGGCCCTCATCTTTTACCACTCAACCCTAACAGCACACGGTCAGACTGATGTGCTTTGATGGAGACAGCAGATGTAAACGTGAGCAGTCAGCTTCAGGAGAACAGAACGATACTGTGGTTGCTGCTCTGAGGAGCACATCACCACAGGAGTCCATGATGGGAAAATCAGTCCGTGTGCATTCTCACTGAATGTAACTGAACCACTGTCATGTGCACAAATGTAGACAGATGCAAAAACATAAAGTTCAGCACCTGGTGCATGACAAATGACTCCAGAATGAATCCCTAGATGCAGCTTGCAGTATCTGAATATAGTACAATTTGGTGCTGGGTGCATATGAATCTGATTAACAAATAACTTGCAGAAATTTCATCCTTGCTGAAAGAGAGAAATAAGGCTTGGACTCTTGACAGGCATCCGGAGACCTCGGTCAGCTCAGAAACAAATGCAATACATCTGCAATAAGAAAGGCTAAATCCTACTACTATAATTACAGAGCGGTTTGTGTGAGTGTGTTTGTGTGTGTCCAACTACAACTCAATCCTCTTCTCTCTAATACCCTCCAAGGTTGCCTCAAGAACAGGCATATGGTGTTTGGGGTGTCTGATTGCAGTCATTTCACTTTTTAGCATTAAATACATTATCAGCTTTTCTTGTTCCCAAGCCTGTACTTCTAAATCTGTAAACAAAACAAAACAAAAAAAACTACAAGAAGATATTCTCACTTTTTGCTTCTAAAAACATTTTCAATTTCTTTTATTATACCATCTGTATGTACTGATGCAGTTGAGATTCCATGTTACACTTACAAGCGTCCTATACTAGATCCTGATTCACTCCAGATATTCAGAATACCGCCAATGCTGATATACAAACAAATACACAAGACAGGTTTCTGTGATGAGCGTATCTGTGTGGGTTTAAAACAGGTATATATGGGTTAGTTCTGCTGCTGTTGCTCCTGACCACAGTAAAGACAAGGATCTGGAGTTGGTCCCCATGCACTTCCAATGGCAGTTCACTGCTTCTAATGTGCTACATGCTAATGCTAATACTAAACACCTTGTGTGTATTAGAATGGGTATAATATAGAGACCGAATTTCCATATGGGATTAAGAAAGCAAGCTAAACTTTAACCTTAACCATGAAATACAACTCATAGTTCTGCCCTGCACTGTTCATTTTTATGCTGATGATACTGTCCTATACTGTAAAGGTGATGCTATACATTCAGCTGGTAAATCTAGGCTCATCTACATGTCACTTGATGACCACAAACTATTTCTTAATTCTGATAAAACTCAAGTCATTTTTCCTTCTAAATTAAAAAATATTCATTATTGCAGTCTTATCTCTACTTAGATGGTTCAAATGTTTTTAAACTAATTTTAACTTGTTGTCCACTATTATAGGAGTACACTTAATGAGGCAAACTTCTTTTCAGTTTTGGATTTTGGTGACATTTTTTTTTTCATCCTTTTTGTTTGATTGTGTCTTTTGACTGGGATTTACCTACTACATCTGGGTGCACCTTGTCATCTAAAATATGATACAAAATGTAACAATACTGCATTATGTGCACTATTGCATCAAAAGTGAATAGAGGCTGGAATCACAATATGTTTTCAAACCCACACATGCAGATTGATATGAGAATCAGTAGATTTTTGACTTCCGTACAGTTTCTATAATGTTTTGGTATTTTCAGGTGTCTTAAAAGAATCAAAGTTACAACTGCTTTGTGGGTTTCTCCCAGCCAGGTCTTTAGACAAACTGTACAACTTTGCTGACTGTGCCGGTCTACATCTGATCCTGGGGCTCAATGCGCTGCACAGAAACCCAGACAACTCCTGGAACACCTCGTCCACACTGAGCCTTCTGAAGTACGGTGCTGGAAAGAAGTATAACATATCCTGGGAGCTGGGCAATGGTGAGCACAGACACATGAAAGCCCCACTTCAGTTTTTTCACCAACTGTTCTATTTTAGTGTCAATCCTTTAAAGTACATGAAGTGTGCAACATATGAACATTATTTAAATATCTTGATGCAAAATCTTTCACAGCACTGTTTGATTGTTGGCATAATTGCCTAATAAAGTGGTACTTCACATGCACTTTGTAATAAATAAATAGATAATAAACTGAATAATTTTACTCTTTAACTCAGATTCTTTGATCAGAGTTTTACGGAGCTTGAAGACTGAGGTCAGCTCTTGCTAAACCTTAGTAAAGGCTTTGACAGAGTTATTACTTTAAGAGTAAATTGTCAGTGTGTCTGGCACAGAAAGGGTTAAGGCGAGGGTTCATTCAGGGATGAAAGGAACTGCTAGTCCTCATGTCATCCCAACCATCTGTGTTTCTGGGGAACTGCAGTGCACACAGAGCCCTGTGTTTCTCTGCACATCACTTCATATTTTCATTTCATTTCATCTGCAGTAAAGCTTACAAAAGGAACTCTTATTTTAGGTTAAGCCTTAAAGAACCATGCAAAATCCATTAATTGAAGAATGTAAAAGTTTTAGTGAGGCCTTGAACCATAACATAAATAATTATTTCTAGTAAATCATCGAAATTGCAGAGACAAAGAAAGCAATTTGTAGATGCTGACTGCAAAGGTGATCTTTTGAAATGTGCTAATAATATTCTTCTTATAGTTTCAGGAATGCCACTCAGGCACAACCACACGTAAAACAGACATATTGAAACTTTTATGTTGTAACAGATCATAAACTACCTGGTACACATATAATGATGGTGTGCTCTTCAACAGGGTGGTTAAACAGCAGTGCGCCTGCAAAACTTTAGTTTCCCTGCTTTTGGTAAACCTAGCTCCCTCATTCCCTTTGTTTTAGTGATTCTGCAAGGCCACCCTGTGTGCCTGACATTGAGTCCATCTGTCTGTACTACTGCGAATTGCTCAATTATCCCCTTTTTCTACTGCCTGTTAGATACTCTCTAGGCGAGCAAGATCAGACTACAACAACAACAATATTCACTGCCACCTCCCCACTGTTGCTTGAGTAAACTCTTTTTCTTTGGCTCAGAGTTTTGCATCTTCTTTTCCTAGAGCCTAATGCTTACCGCAGCATGGTGGGCCGTGCAGTCAACAGCACCCAGTGGGCTCAGGACTACACTAAGCTACGGACCCTGCTGCAGTCTGTACGTTACTACCACAGAGCTCACCTCTATGGCCCCAATGCTGGACGACCCCGGAAAAACGCCATTCTTCTGCTGGATGGGTGAGTCAGCAAGTAAAGCACTGATTGGGCAATATTCCACTCCTTGTTAGGTTATCCCTGAGGAAAAAAAAGGGGAAGGTAGTGGAAAGTATGCTGCAGCAGTGTCGGACTTTTACCAAGCTTTACAGTGTTTAGTGCACACACATGCACACGCACTCACACACATTGTAGTGGTGTTCAGTGTTTATGGATTTCCACTCGGCAGGTTTCAGGATCGCAGCTCCAGTTATACCACGTCAGCCTAAATAAAGTGTCACCTGATTGATAACGTGGCGGCACAATGTCCCACCTGCCGGCTTTACCCAGAAGTTCATCCAGCTCTCACACACACCACAGCCTGTTTTCGCTTGACATAGCAGTTTCATGCCTTATATCTTACATCCACAAAATATTAAATAAGAAGAATCAGTTTGAAGGAAATTCAATTTCATGCAATCTTACCTTTTCTATAAAATTTTTTTCTAACATCCAGCTCCTAAGATTAGATGATAGGAATGCTGTGCATACAAGAATAAGACAACAGCAATGTTAGCCTTAATAAAAAATATAACTTGACTGTTTTTACAAGTAATTGTTATGGTAAATAAAGAAAAGTCAGTGTTTATCTTCTGCCTACAAACAAACATATTTAATGCCTCAAAAAGTTTAATTTTATGTCATTCTGAAAGACAAACAAGAAATAACCAGTGATGATAAGCATGAAGGCAGAGGGCTGAACAACAATTAATGCGAGGCAAGTCCATTTATATAGTGCATTTAATACATGAAAGCAATTAAATGTACTTTATGGAAAATAAAGGAATCTCCAGAGGGCAATAAAAGCAAAAAAAAATATCATTAGTAGAGTGTACAGGCTGCATAAAATCATATAGAAAAAATAAAAGTCTTGGTGTTTACTTATCTAACTAGTTTAACAATGGCACTTAATGCTGTTAAAATGTGCTTTTTGTGATGCATGGATTACTTATATACAATTTATACAAAACCTAACATTTAGCACTTTATATGTATTGACACAACTGACAGATGATCATTTACAGAATGGTAGAAAATAAACTCCCACATTTAAATACGCAGTTACCGCAAAGCTTAATCCCACCCAGACCACAGAACGTCACTGTATGTGAGCTGTTGAAAGTTACTGCCCGTCTTAGTTTGTTGAAATTCCTATTGACCAAACAGATGACGACATCTCCCCAAGATACACCCATCACGTCCAAAAAACTTAAGCCTCTTTGAGCTTTCTGTCTGTTGAAATGGAAACAAATCTGGTTAATATGACTACATCGGTGGCTGTGTACAACAAACACAGACTGAAAATCAAACATAGATGGACACACACAATTTTGTCAGTGTCAAACTATCTAAATACATTATGACCACAGTTGAAGATTGTAAAAAATGCTCCAAATAAAAACAAAAAGTCACTCTTTAATATGAGAAATGGATGAGATCACTCTGTATAACTACATCCAAGACTTCATGCCTCTGTATACTGACTCCCACTATGTTTTAGTGTTGATTTTAGTATTTTGTTGATAATTTTTAAGGCTCTTCATGGCCTCTCTCCCTGTTTTCAATGTGTATCCACAGTTTAAAGCTCTCAGGAAGATGAGGGGGTTTTTTTTGTGTGGTTTAGAGGCTATGTCATTTTATCAGAAATGAAACATTGAAGCATCATACCAGATGCTTAATAAATATTTTTCAGGAAAAATGCAATACCTGAGTAATAATCAAGAGAACAAATAATAGATTTAGCCACATAATTCAAAACATTCTGGTTATTTTTGTCTGGAAGATGATCCCCTCCCTCAAGTAAGAATAATTGTAATCCTCATATTAAGCATGGTTGCTATAAATATTTTTTTGTTGACATTGCACAAGGGTTTACAATGAAATTTGGGGGTTTAAAACTGCATGGTCAAAAAAAGCAAACGCAACAGAAATATTCAAGCAAACACTTATGAATAAATAATAGAATTTAGAGACATTACAATAATAAATAGTTATAAAGCAGATTAAAGTGACACTCCGGTTTTTTGGACATTGGGCCTCATTTCTGAGTCAGCCAGAGTGTAGCAAATGTGTAGAGAT
>JAQQZY010000008.1:9888480-9902107 GCA_030068375.1 Ostorhinchus rueppellii
TGCATAAATATCTGTACTTTATACTAGTTACATTCTCAGAATAGGCTCATTACTTTTTCAAACTAAAAGGATGTGACGGTACGTAAAACACATCACTTCAGAGGGAAATCCAGTGTGATGGAGAGAAGGAGTACAGGCTGTGTCCAAAGCTGAGTACCGGAGGACCCGACCCCTGATTAAACGCACTGCCTACTCAGTAACTCACTTTTAAGGGCTTTATTTTTGGCTTAAAACACACACCATCAGTAAATCTGTCATCTGTGCTGCTCAATGACATCTTTAACCGTATATAAAAAGAGGTGAAGATCACTTCAAAATAAAACTACGGTGAAATTAAATGATCATTATCATTAAATGTCCTGAAAATTATTTTCATCCATTAATCTTTTTTTTTTTTTTTATCTTTTCACTTCCTTGTCCACTACCCACCTGCATTTTGTTTAATTTTATGTGTGGCCATACCCATGAACATTTTAATATGATAATATGATTCTCTATATGATTTTTTTGGTTAAATAAGTATCATTCATGGTAAAAAAAAATGCAGTTTTACTTTTTATTTATGTACTTTAATACAATTGAGAAGTTGTACTTTTTAACTTTTACATAAGTAAAGGAGTTGAATCAGTACTTCTACTTTTACGAGAGTATTTTTTTACCCAAGTAATTGTACTTCTACTTAAGTACAGACTGTGAGTACTTTTGCCATCTCTGGCCATAGTAAAAAATACTATCAAAGCAAATTGTAAAAAAGTAAAGAGTTTGATACCATTGGCCAGTGCAGTTATCTATATGAGGGTCACCATGTGTAATCCATGAGAGGTCATCCTCTTACAGATTACTTTTCCATATAAGTGTGCAACACATCCCTGTAAACCACAACCAAATGAATGCTAAAACATTCAATCCGCCTCAATCTGGAGTTTTCTATTCACTGGGAAATAGAGCCCTACATATGTCACATGAGTCAGAGCATGCTCAGATGCAAGTATTTTTTTCCTTGCTCTGTCAGCTAAAGGTTTACTACTGAATTAGGAGTCCCATCTGCCCCCTGAGTAGTGAGAATTACAGCTCTTTAATCCAGCAGACTTTTAGCAGTTATTCCAAACTATGGAATGCACTTCAATTTCTCTCCCATGATCCACTGCTGCAGCTTACAATCACCTCAGAGCACGCATACCTTCTGTGTTTTCACTGGAGAAATACTAAATATTGATTATACACTCATTCACGCTGATGGAAAAGTGGACTGAACTGCCTTTTATAAGTGCAGGAGTACACTAATCAAAATAATGCGTCAACACCCTGAGTATTTTGACAGATTTGGTTTCTCATCAGTGTTTGACAGAGCACCTTTTAAGATTACCCAAGTCCAAACAAGTCCGAAGTCTAAGCCATAAGATTTGACAAAGCCAGAGCTGATAAATCTGGCTCGGTCTGTAATGGTTGCCAATGCTACCTAATTGGGATTTGACTAAATAGCTTGAGCTTCCATGTCGCTCACATCCCTGTCAGAGTATCAGACAGTTAAGCAGCACATCCATATAATCTTTACAACAGGTAAAATTTCAGAAGGGTAATTCTCTTTTTACAGACAGATTTCTTTTCAGCAGGACACGCATGAAGAACCATGAACAGAAACCCACGAGATTTTGCTACTCTGGTATTTAGATTTGTTTCGGTTGGTGACTCCATGACAGTTAAGATTAAGAAAAAATGGCACTGTAACATGTAGAAAATCATGTGGAAATATCACGTAAAGTCCAATGTATGTGCTCTTAAAATGTAGGAGTAAGAAGGCGTGTAAAACTAGAAATATAACAGAGTCTCAAGGTGTGGAAAAAATTCTATTTCTAAAACTGTTACCCCATGGGATGAGAGCTTTGCTGTCTATTTACAATTATCAAATTGTATTTTTGACAGTTTTAGTTACTTACAGGTAATATAAATTCATGATCAGATTAACTTCATATTCGTGTGCAACACGGTTTGTTTTGACTAGTCTTGTTGGGGACATACAGTCAAAAATTATTAGATCACCCTAATTTTCTTCTATGTCTTGTTCATTTTAATGCCCAACTAAAGGTACATTTGTTTGGACAAATATAATAATAAACGAAAAAAATAGCTCCTAATAGTTTAAATTCAGAGCTGATATCTATCCATTTTCCATGTTTTCTTGATAAAAACCAAAACACTTCAGTTCTTACATTAATATCTATGGCATGATATGATAAAAACAGTGCTTTTAGACATTTCATGTTTTCTTTTCTGTCTGTTTTAGTCACATGATACACACAGGAGTTAGGCCTGGATTGCATAACCATTATTTTTGATGACTTTTGATGGTCTAATAATTTGTTCCAAGACTGTATATAGGAACTTATAGCACAGAATAGAACTTCTATTATTACAATGTTTAACAATAGCAACTGTATCAAACGCACAGTGAAAGCAGTTGCTACATTTCCTTTATTATATCTGTATTACCCTTACTTGCTTTTCTTTCTTTAGTATCATGTGAATAGTGCTTTCTAGTATAGACTGAAATCCTGTCTTATCTCTCTACTGCACTTCAGTTGATGCAGCCATGGCATAAATTGAATTTAATTCTAACAATAAGGACCATCTTGCCTTCTTTCCATTCGCCATGGTACTCTTCTCCACTGGCATAGGTGAAAGATCCTCTGGTCAGAGTCATGTCACCTCTAGAACAAAAAAAACACAGGATGAAAGAAGCCATTTGCTATATTACATTTCTACAGGACCAACTGCTGTCTATTGATGACAGAAAAGTTCTACTATGTGGGTAATGTGTGCACATCTACATGAATTTGTAATGACCTTTGGCCTTATTGTAGAGGCAAGCAAAAAGCAATCCCTGAGAGAATTTTCCCAAATGGGATTATTGTGATCGCTGCCAACATTCATGTGTGGCTCTATCTAATGGGACATATCAATACATTTACTGATGTTTGTGTACATGTAAGTTCAAGTTAAAACGTGGTGGATTCACAGAAAAAGGAAAAGTTAACACCTGATCCTGTACGTGTTAATCCATTAAATGTGTTCCTTGTCTTTTGATGGATTAAAAGCAGAGTTAGAGCAGGTGGAAGGCTTTATAAGGGGACAAACTGAAAAACGTGACATGCATGAATGTAGACATAAATCTCACTCTGGCCATTTTATAATGATGTATGGCTGTTTTCAGTAGACTGTGTGTTGCAGAATGGCAGTGAGGTGTAAATTTACACATGCCTTCGCCAATAAATAATGAATCAGCCAAAGAGACTGAACTCCATGTGACGGATGGACGTTATTAAAATGTCCAGGTTGAGAAAAGCTGTCAATACGTGTCGATCAGTGCAGCCTGTGTTGCTAAATGTCGCTTTAAATAAGAAGCTTATGCAAATCGACTGTTACCTTTAGCAACACATCAATAAACGAAAAGCGACGGCGATATTAATGCTATCATTTGGCTTACCTGTGTACTATGTTTGTCGTCTCTGAAGCATGGAAACCACTGTTGAAGAGCAGAGGGCGTAAAAATATGAAAACACCGGCTGAGAAACGTATGCCGCATTCAAGTACCTCCTGTAAGCTCCTATATCAGAACTTTAAATATTAAAGGGGAACAGCATCGTCTTCTTTGTCACGTATGATGAGAAAACCTGAATCAGGGCGATGTTTCACAGGGAATACTGCTTTATTTTGGATCAGGTTACAAAATTTCGGTTTCTTATTGCTTATCTGTAACTGAACAAAATCCCTCCCTTGAACAAAACTCAAAGACAAATAAAATATTCGGTTCACGTAGAGTGAATGCAACTCACACACACTCCTATCCCCTGCCTGGTATGTTTACATGTGGTTTTGTGTTCAGGTCAAGGAGGTGTTCAAATGGGAGTTACTGTAATTACGACAGCACATGAAGGCAACATAAGATCAGCATCATTGCGATACATCCACGCATTGCAGCCTCACAGCCGCGCTATTTGATTGCATGACTGTTGTTGGCTTTCATTGAAAACTTTCTCTGATTGGCCTATAGGGTGTTACATCTCACAGCAGAGGAAGGCATATTTAAAAAGGCTGTAAAGGATGTTTGTGAGGCTGCTTCATGCACTGGTACTACAGCAGTAGTGGGTTTATTATAGAGTTTATATGTAAAACTATATTATTATTATTATTATTTGCATGCAGTTATACATAGTACAATGTACTGTGACATGTATTTTTGTACCAGAAGCCAATAGTTTAAAAAAAGATTTCATGCAGTGTACAAGATAAAAACATATATACAAATTATATCTAAAAATGTAAACTCAAAGGGGGTAGCTCTAGAAGCAGTAGTGTTATCAGTTTTGATAGTCGTAGTAGTAGTAGTAAGCAAGTAGTAACAGAGTAATACAGTACAGCAATACCTGTTGTACTTTACAGACTCTAGTCAGTGTATGCTTCACAGTAGTTTATTTGTCCAGTGATAATTTCCTCAAACATTCACAAAAAATTAGTTTGTGGTATAAAACAGAGCCGTTAAGTATATGGTCTGCAATTGAAAACAATAAGTAGGAAATCCAACAACTCAACTCAGAAATTATTTGCAATAAAATAAAAAGCAAAGGCCCAGTTATGGGGATTTTTTACTGCACAATAGCTACTTCATTCATATTTTTCAGATTTATTATACACTGAAAATAACAAACAAAAACCACGTGTTACTTATTAATGAAAAGATAGTTGATGTTAATGGTTTTTTTGTTTGTTATCCATTATTTGGATTTATTCTCTTAATTACATCAGAACTCAGCGTGAGACCTGTGTGCATTTCCTTCTGAAGTAAATTCGGACGCGCGTTCACAAGAGTCAAAGCGTTTCCTCTTCCGAATGTGAACGCGCCCAGAGAGGAACGGTAGAAAATGGCGAGTCTGTGCAAAAGGCAGCAATGCACAATCGACAGACGCGGCTTTCGCCAGGAACTTGACTCGTGGCGACACAAACTCATTCACTGTGTAGGTAAGGACAACGCAAATTACACACTGTACAAATTTCCAGCTTGTATTTCGTCGGTGGGTGACCGCTATCGGTGTAAATAACCAGCTATTACCGGACTCAGTCGGGGCATCTCCGAGCGACTTTTTGTCCTCAACTGTTTCCTTCTCAACGGTAACGGTAGCTCGAGCCCTTAGTTAGACGTATCAGTTTGTGACAATGCAGAACTTTTCGTGTTTCCTCGTTGTTCTTCGGTCCTAAATGCAGAGTTAAGTTATGTATTGGCGTTACGTTAGTTTGTTTAAAGGGCACCGTGCTTGTTTTAAAGGGAGTGTCAAACAGGAATTAGGCGTTGCGTCGGCTAAACTGCAGGCTCCGTTTGCAAAAATGCGCGTTCCCGTACGATGATACTGTATTTTCAATGGGGGAGGGCGATGTATGCTCCTGGTGTATGTTTTCAGTTAACGCTAACATTCACAGGCTCTCTCAAATCACCCCTTGTAGGCGCGCACTACTGCGATGAGGAAGTGGCTGAGACCCCTTTGCTGTGGAGGAGTTCCTATTTTCGATGCTACGCTAATAAACTCCCCCCATAATAGTTAATGTTTTGCTGTAGTCAAATAAACAGCTAGCTAAAATGCACCACACATGTTGACTAATAAATGCCGATGTTTGTGTAACAGCGTGGGAATCCTTGCTAATTTATTTACTTAGAACTTGTAGTTAATTAATCCCCCAAAACCAAAAAAGCAGCTACTGATGGAAAGTATGTAATAACTTCTGAACCAGTAAATATATCAATACATATACACAACTATCTTTCTGTTAACGCATGACTCAGAAGAGCTACAATTGGCACTTTGCATGTTCGAATGATATATTTACATGTGTCTTCTGGGTAAAATTCCCTTTTACCGTTTTTATTGGGAGAGTATTAGCCTATTTGTAGTTTCACCAATGCTATGCTGGTGTGTTGGTCTGTCTTTTGCCTGATGGATCAGCCCACAAATAATATTAAGTCAATAGTTCTAGCCTTTGTGAAATGTCTATGTAGGTTTTGAATGGATTTACATGGATTCTCGTGCAGATATTTGTTGTGTTTATGTCTTAAACTTTTAAAAACCTTGGACTTCTTCTCCTTTGCCAAACCCACATAAATGTTTTTCTTGGTCTTGAAAACTATGTCAACATCATGAATAGGCCTTAATGAAAAGGACTTTATAAAGACTTTGGCAATCCTTCTTTTTCTTTTGTACCTAAATTAGGTTGACATTTGGTGTTTTAAGTAAAATGTCTCAGCAGCTATTGGTTTTATTTGACTGTACAACTACACTAAAGTACAGACTCTCAGAGGCACTAGTCCAGTACTAGATTCTGAGTTTTATTATAGCAATAGTTCTAAAGTGCTCTGTGTTGGAGAATTTATGAGCAGAGTTTAACTACTCCGCGATTTAATGTGCCATTTTGTAACAAAAATACTGTAAGCAAACATAATATACAATGGAACAAAGGCACCACTCCTCTTCTTGGGTGGCACATACACATAATCTTTTCTGTCTTTTTCTGTTTTACATAATGTGTAGTCTTAGTATGGAACATTCATTGGGTTTGAAGGGTGTGTTAGGATTTGTGTAATGTGCTTTTGTCATCTTCTCATGTCTGTCTAGGTGTTCCCAGCATTCCTTACTGTAACTTTGTGCTATATTCCATATCTTTTGTTCCTAATCTTTCAAAACACAAGCTTTTTTGTCATTCTCTTTTTCCAAAATGCCAAACTTTTCCTCATGAAGCACATGTATATTTGACTTCACCTCAGCCTTAATGCTTATTGACGTGTTGTCAAAGTATGACACTGGGAACCAGTTAAAGAATGAGAGAGAAGCTTCTTCTATTGTTACAGTGTTGAACTATATGAACATACTACAATAGCAACTGTATTAAGGGCACAGTGAAAGCAGTGACTAAAGTTCCTTTATTATATCTGTATTACCCTTACTTGGTTTTTCTTTCCTAGTACCTTGTGAATAGCAAATACAACAAAACTGAAAGGCAACACTGCTCATCTCATGTTGACTGTACCACCTGACATCATCTGGTGGTTTGTTTGCATGTATACAATGGGTTGGATATGTATTACAGAAACACTTGTGTTTTTCTTGTCTTTACTCCTCTTCAAGTGAGAATAAGAAACTGGTAAACAAACTAACCCAGGTATTTTGAGACTGGTTAGTTAAAATGATTAATACGTAAAGTGTATTTGTATGTGGGTGGTATGAAATCCTGCGAGAAATGTTTGATCATAATTCATGGAAATATTTTCTTTGGTTGGTTCACATACATCAAGACTTTAACAGATTTTTTGACAAAAGAGCTTAAAACAGTCGGGGATTTTAAAGCTGCTTTTCTTCAGGGGAGGCTGTAACATGGCAGCAGTAGTGTGCGCCATCAAATACGGATCAGCTGACGGTGATGGAGAGTTGCATGCTGACTGTATCATTTACTGTCAAGTAGACTGGATGTTGCTCGATGATGATCAACCCTAATTTGTGTTTATCTTTCAGTGGAATTATGAAGATATGTCTTTAAATGTCTTTTATATAATCTGTCCTACTGGACAAACAATCATTTTAATGTAGCCAATTACCTGTGTGATTGGAACAGAGAACATTATATTGTGTATATTTTAGCATTCTTGTTGTTGCTGTTGTTGTTTAGCCTTGCAACGTCAATCTGTTGAGTAGTGTTTCTTTAGTTTCTGTCAGAACTAAATGTGTTTGGTTAGTCTATGTTTACATGCTGATTTTGTTTTGTTTGACGATTTGTTGCTAAAGAAGAAATTGTGACTGAAGAAAGACAGTTACAGTTAATCTATGTGCAGCTGGTCCGGTTTCTGGACTCTGATGTGCAGTAAGTCAGATTTACACAGATGCTCTTCCAAGGCAAAAGTGTAAAACACAATGTAGAGAGGTTTTTGTTTAATTTAAAGGGGTCATACAGTATTTAGGCTAACCCCACTTTTATTTGGCTTTGGTACATTTATTTGTGTATTTGGACCCTAATAGTTCAAAAAGTTTGAATTTGAACCCTCAAGGTGCTACAAAGCTATTTTTATATTCATTTTGGCAAAAATCGAGTGGAGTTCTACAACCTATTTTTAATTTCTGCTTAATTTATTCATCAATAACTAAGTACGTCATAACATCTGCACATATAAGGTCCAGACTTGAGACAAACATTTCTCAGTGTGCCATAACTGTTTATCAGCAGCAGTGGTTGTAGTCCATACTGAAAATATGTTCAAAGTTCGAGGTGATTCTCTAAAATGTTCAGTTGTTGGTTGTAGTAACAAACACAAATGGTTGAATGGGACAGAGCAGCACAGCCAACAACTTGGAGGGGGTGGGGCATGAACTGGCACATTTGGATTTAAAGGACCAGTTCTTTGGTTCTTGGAAAAAAGCAAAATATTACTCCTTCAAAACTCAGGGTATCACAGTCTACGTGGTTAATTGGAAACACTGTAGCTGTCAAGTATTTATAGGTAGGAACACAGACGAGGTTTATTTTGCCCCTGAGGTGGATTTTTTTTGGGGTTCTTTCTGGCTGTTGTCAGAATTATGATAATGCCAGCACAAACTTAAAGTTCCACAAAATATATTCTCAAATAACACCAAGACAGTATATGACGGTATGCTTGTTTGCATAAAGCCTAGATTTTATGAGAAATTTGTCAATCCAATCATTATTCTGCATCAAAATATTGCCACATGGGCATTAAGGAAAACCCCCATGTTATATGCAGTGTTGGCAGTTAGCCTTGATGTTGGTTTGATGGACTTGCAAATGTAGAACAAGAGGGGAAGATTTTTTTGCACACCAGAGTAGCTCCCCTGGTACTGTTGCACTTAATTTCAGCTGTGATGTTTTCAGCAATATTGATCCTCTTCACACCTCTACAGAAACATAGTCAGAGAAACCATCTTAAATACCCCCAAATCCCTTGCTGGTGTATCATGTAATTGGTTTATTGTACTATTATTCATTTTGGAAAAAAAAAAATTACATAATGTGCAAGAAACTTGTTTTAAGGAAACAAAATCCTTGCATACACTATTATAGATGAACACAAGACCATACAATGTGGAACAGATACAATATTTAGTGGAAGTCAGGCTACACAGGTATACTAAACACTATTTATAGGATAGGGGTGTCCAGTCTTGGTCCTCGAGGGCCGATATCCTGCATGTTTTAGATGTTTCCCTGTTCCAGCACACCTGATGGTTGTTATCAGGCTTCTACTGAGCTAGATGATAGGCTTATCATTTGAATCAGGTGTGTTGGAAGAGGGACACATCTAAAACATGCAGGATACCAGCCCTTGAGGACCAGGATTGGACACCCCTGATGTAGGATGTCTCTGGTAAAGAAGTTATGTATTATAAGAAATGTAAGACAGCACTCTGCGAGGTTTATATCAAGTCTTATTAAAGGATATTAATACATGAGATATGATTTGATAGACATGCATGTATTGATCAAGGATAGAGCCTATACACACAATTTGTCTGCATTTCTTTCAGAGTGGTTTATGCTACCTTTTGCACTATATTTTAGTAATTTATTGGTCATAAATGTATGTGTACAGCATTCACTCTCAAATTATTGCCTGGAAATGTAAGATAATTTAAAATGTAGTTTATTTCAGATGCATATCAATACTTAATGACGATAATATCAAAATGTCACCTTCAGTCAGTCTCATTTAAAATGGCAGCTGCGTATAGGTCTGTATTGTATGTGAAAGGCATGTTCTAATTTGTCTACCAAAGCCCTGTCATGAATCAGAGGAGTAACCATATAAATGTCAGAAGCAGGAATACCCAGTTTAGAAGTAATGTCGTGTTTTGAGGTCTGTGGTATGATATATTTTATAACGGTCAGCTTTTGGCACATTCTCAGCAGGTCCTACACTGACTTATAATTGGAAAGAGCAAGTGCAGCAGGTGGGCTTGTTATACATTTGAATATGATGTAGGAATCAGAAATCTGGTTGATCACAGTCAGTGGGATTTTTTTTTTTTAATTGCAAAAATATGTCCATAAATGCAAAAATGAACAATGGTATTACCCATGTAATCTGTAACTCTCAGTATGGACTTTGTGTTGATTTGTGTATTAGGTGAGGTGTCACATTGGGATTAAATATATCCCCCCTACTACTGTACATGGTGGGCTGTGTGCTTGTCATTACAAAATAGAGAGAAGATAATAGTTTTTTGACTGGTCACTTGCTCTAGACCCAGAACGGTTCAGTCGGTCAGTTACCCCTTTATGATTGACAAATGTCCCTTGTGTTTTGTCTGGAATTGTAAAGCTGCAGAGTACATGACAACAGTGTCAGTCTGCTGGCTGCAGAATGGCATAATCTGTCTATGACAACAACAACATACTTTTGTTTGGCTTTTTAGTGGAGAGGGCTGCACGCCACCACCACCCTGCTGATGCTGAAATGGACATTTTGTCTTTGTGTATTTAATGTGAGCAGTAAAACTACACGGCAGAGACAAGGGCAATTGTTCCACAGAACAGCAGCAACAATTGTCTGCATGTTTTCCCCATACATGTGTTCATGGACCATCAGCCTACAGATGCAAACTGTGTGGCTGAAAATGTGTGCTCTGCCTGGATTTGGAAAAATTAGGATTTCAACAAAAATCCTTGGAATTTCAGTTATTCCTAGTTGTAATGACAGGGGCGTGAGTAGGATTTCAGGGTTTGTTCAAACAGATATTGATGTCATGCAAATTGTGTTGTGCGGTTTTAAAGCAATTGTCATGGCCCAGTTTCTGTTCCAACCCGCTTCCTCCATTTGGCTCTTGGCCTACATTTTGCCAATTTACAAAAAGAGCCCACTCAGGTTTGTTCATATTTTACAAACTCTGACTTGAATACGTAATGATTTTATCTAAAATGCACATTTGTGTTTCTGTGTGCATTCATCTGCTTCTTTCATATTTGCCTAAAATTATGGTGATCTCATAGTTGCTGTCTCATGCAGCATTACACCATTTGACTGCCAGTTTGCATCATATCATGTTAAGTATTCATGGGGGGGTTTTCCACTGTAGATGTTGCCTACTGTATTGCCCACTGTATTGCCCAATCCAATTACTATATATAGGCTAGTTGTTGTAAAGAACACAATTTGAAGTAGCCAAATGACATTTAAAGCCTTGATTTCCTGTCGAAGCTTGAGCCATCATTTCTTCAGTTCTGTGTTTAACATTGACAGCTAAAGCACTATTATAGTACTTTTATGACTCTCTTTTTGTGGCAGGCTAAGCGGGAATCAAAATACTCCTGCCCTGTACTAATTTGTGCAAATTTGTCATTTTTGCACTAGTCCTCAGTCCTTAGCTCTATTGTACATCTATATATGGTACTGCAAAAGGCGACTACATCCTGTGTTAGACTGAGCATTGAGCTAATAAAAGTGTAATTTGGTAAGGAAGGAGTCACGAAGATGAACGTGTGTGTGTGTATATATATGTGTGTATATATATATATATATATATATATATATATATATATATATGATACTTATAGCCTATATAAGGTCTGTAGCAAAATATCCCAACCTCAGTAAGATTTTAGTGCCTGAATTTGAGCTTAGGAAAGCTTTTATTCTGAGATTGTGGTCACTCCTCATGTATGTGTACAGTAACAGTGGGGGATGGGTTGAGTGGGGGTTGATGCAGCGCTGTACAACCTCAGCATTCGAGCAGCAGAGGGAAGGGAAGGGTGGGTCATCCACTGGAAAAGCACTGCAGTCAAACTGTGAGTGTTCTAATTACACTTTTATGATGCTTAAAGGGATGCTTTAAGGAGTTGGAAATTTGATAGTGATTTTGATGCAAGGGTGTTGGAGCCAATTTATCGTACATGCATACACGTGTTGAGAGATGCATCTTTGTTGTATTATATGTAGGTACACTGGAAGGAGTATCTGTAGGCTGGAGCTACACTTGATTGTTACTGGAGCTAGAAATTCTTTTACTTATCTTCATAGATAAACCGGTGTTAGTTTTTTGAAACTTTTTGGATCTTTTGACAGAGGTGATATTTCTCTAGAGGAATAATGATATTGAAACACTATGCAACTTTGAAATAACAAGTAGAACACTAACATAACTTCCACCCAAGTAGAGAAGTTGTTGCCAGTCACTTACTTGTTCATCAAAATCGGCCATGATCTGATGTGTTTCCTCAACACCACTCAAGGTTTTATATTCATTAGGTTCTGCTCACTGTGATGCACATGCATGTAGGTATGGATTAACGATGGTTAAGCTGATCCTAGATCTGTGGGATTTCTCTTTCTAAGTGCCAGGGGGAAGGACAAGGGTGTCACACAATCCAAATCTTTTCTCTCTTCCCTTCTGTGATTGGTTCAGGATGTAGGTCAGGAGAAAGCTAAGGCAGATTGGGCAGAGTTGTCGGTCATTATGAACGGATGTAAGCTCCATGAAAAGGCCACCTACAAAATGTATTCTTGACTAGTTCATGGCCAAGGTTTGTTGCTGATACTTACTTTTGTCATTTATAACTAAATATAATAATGCCTGCTTTATATCACCTTATACCATTAGCCCTGTTGTTAGTAATGTGAAATGGAGAATTTTATGGTAGTAGAGTAATTTACAAAATGGCAAGTTTAAAATAACTGTGTTGAGTTATTTTCCATTTGGTAGGTTGTAAAAAAAAAAAAATAAAATTGAAGTGTTGCCCAAATTTAGGCTGGAATTTAAGCAGTCCAAGTAAGTCTAAAAATCTCACTTCTGCAAGGGGAATTTCTCATCTCTTGGCATATTTCCTGTATGGACACATTGTCAGTTGCAGACATGCCCTTTAACTCAGAACTGTTCAAGTGGCTCTCGGCTATATGTTATATTAACAATGGTTCACATGGTTACCTGCTTGCTGTGATAAACATATGGAAATTATCTTTGTCCCACACTTTGGGCTTATGGCTATTGCAGTGATTCCAAGTATTTCCAATTTTTTTTTTTTTTCGTAGGGATGCAGAAAGAAAAAGCATTTAACGATCTCTTTGCTAATTTCCTCACAATATTAAGTAAATATGAGGAAGAAAAAACTGCTTATATTTCTGCACTGATTTCTATGCAAATCTGAACTAGACTTTTTGAACACGCATAAAATATATTCCTTAGTTTGCAACATTCTCAAAACACGTTATTAATTGGAAACTATCCATTAATTTGTCAAATATTTATAGAATTTTCTGTGTAGGATTGATGATGCTTATTATTCAAAATGCTAAAGTATTTGTAATTCAAGTTAAAAAAAAAAAAAAAAAAATCTTATTCTCCCTTTGCTTTTGTTAAAATGGTTCATCTCCCCAACAACTGTCATTTTGCATTTAAGCAAAGAACTCTTGCATGACATTTCCTTTTCATTATTTAGTGATGCACTTACTGTTACTGTCTGCAAAAGACTAAATCTTCTTATAGGGACCATTCACTTGAGTGTTTTTTGTGTATATGTTTTATCTTCCCTGTTTTGGCTGTGGATAAGATCCAGCCTTGATAACCTCATATCTTTGTAATGCATG
>JAQQZY010000008.1:9902129-9922657 GCA_030068375.1 Ostorhinchus rueppellii
TATTCCTTGATAAGTGTCAGTATTATAAGATTAAGCCCACTAGCACTTAATACCCAGCTCTCTTCCTTTCTTTCTCTCATTATCACTTTGTATCTCAATACCCTGAGCGTGTTATTGCATCTCATCTCTATACTTTTAACTAGATATGTATAGTAGTATCTCAGTGATGGCCTAATTCTGTCTTCACTGTAGTTAATTAGTGAATGTTCCTCTAAACAGGCAATTACTAAATACATCATAAAAGCTGAGTATTACTGTTTTTTTTCTTTTGCCAAATATGTATAAAACAGTGCCAATGCATAAAGTGCTGGGCACACAATATAATGATCTTTTAGTGTGTTTTTTTTTTTTTTTTTTAATGCATTTCAAATGTGATCAACATCCCTTGCATTTATTCTCATTTATTTTGTAGAGCCTGCATGCAGCAATACATGACATCAATATTTTATCCATAGCACATGTACGCTACTTGTTCAGTCCTAGTGTTTACATCTAAATTAAATTGCCAGACCTGAAATGATTGTATCCAGAAGAGGTTTTTGAAGATTTCTTCATTTGCTCTTGGACCCCACAATGTTTTGCCAGTATGAAAGTGTACATTTTTCCTTCAAGTCATGGTTTACAGCGTGACACATTGTTAAACGCCCTAAACTGAATTCCTGAAGAGTAGTTTGATGTCATGGCGCTGCTCTGTCAAACGAAAGTGGATGACCTACTTTTCTCCTCCTGCCTCTGAAATATTTCAGAAATAGGATTGGATAGCTTCAGCTGAAGTCCTGTGCACTAACCCAGAAACAGACTAAATGCTGTAGCTATAGGCAAGCCTGTGTTTCAGCACTTCACACCCCCTCCCTCTTTATGTTTGGCTGATGAATTGGAATTTGTAGGAAGGCAGAAAGAGGGCATTTTAACAGCTGACAGCTTTTGATTTGAATTCACTGTGAGTTTAGGAAGACAGTCGATTGTAAGAGCTTGTCATTTTCTCACTTGTTCTCATCTGTGAAGACGTACTGTAAGTAGGCCTTTGTAATATATTGTAATTTGACTGTTTCAACACATTTGGCTAACTTAACTTGTAATTATGATTTGTTATTTAAGTGTCAATATTTAAACATTTAATACTACAGTTACATTTTAACATGACTTCTAGTAATTGTTTTTCTCATCAGAATGGCTTTATGTTTTTTTGTTGTTGTGTGTTTGCTCATTTAAGATCCAGTTCAGTGAACAGATGTTACCCCTGACCTCTTTAGCGCTTGATTTAATGCATGTAGTGGTTTTTGGATTGACCCTATGGCACTGAGCAGACATATTGTGTTAATGCACTGTTAAGTGAACTCCTCTTTAGCCGAACACACTATGTCCTTCAAACAGCTGGGACTGAAGGATAATATCATGTCATCAGTAGTGCAGGAAAGATTTTTTTTCTAGTAGTCTGGTCTTGTTTTAATAAGTTTCAGTATATGTTTGGTTTGCTACAATTTCAATCAGTGATTTAAAAACATTTTTTTTTACAAGATATATACAGGATATTTTAAAGGATACTTTAGTATTCTTACCTATTGGATTTGTTTCTTGCTTTTTTTCTTTTTAATGTTACAACATCGAGGCACTCCCGACTCTAGGTGCTCCAGTTGCTTGGCAACAGGATAGAGCGCATGTATTTACTATGAACTAAAAACCTGTGTTGAAAGCTGATAATATGTGTTTTAACAGAAACAGAGGGCAAGATAAAATTGAAATGTATAGGCTAGCCTTGAGTATTTGAGTAAGACATTTTCACATAAAATGCCAGTGATATACATTAGACCAGTCATTTGCTGGTTTTTTGTTTTTTTTGTTGTTAGTTTTTTGCACTTATTTAGGGACTAAGGTGATGCACTTTAAGTTCAGTGTTATTCTTCTAACCTGATTTAATATGAAGTAAATCTCAGCAAAATTTGGGAATATTCACTTCATATGTTGAGTTTGACATTCCTAAATATTATTGAATTTCTTGTGTGTCTGCAGGTTTTGAGAGCATTCTTGAAGGTCTGTTTGGTGAAGAACTCATAGAAGACCTGAAATTATTTAAGGGTAAGTATTTTACAGTACATAAAATTCTTTATCATTGTCATCAATCTAGTTGGAAAATGTCTGAATATTATCAATAACTTGTTCTTATTTGAGTATATGTAATCTGTTGTTTGCTCATTATGATAATGCTGCTGCATTGTACCATCTGGTACCCCCCCCTCCTTCATTCGCTCCTCTACAAGACAGCTCCTCTCCTTCTCAGTAGAAGAGAAGATGCCTTGTGCTCCACAAAGTTGGTGTTTTGGATGGCGTGGGGCCAGGCTTAAAGTCCTCAGTGTCCTACAGACTTTTTGATAATGCATGATTTTACTGAAACAATAGTGGCTTTATTTGTTTTTAATACATTTGTTAGAGGGGCATAAAAGACTGTGATGTCTACAGTCACAGATGATAAAGGAGGCTGTTAAAATTCAGTATGCACTCAGGCTGACTCTACCAGTTTTGTTGAAACGGTTGAAGACCCATAAATTATTACAGCCATCTCATTCATTGCTGAAGCAAAGTTATTCACATGTAGTATATGCTGGACATGCAGATCTCTATGATTTCAGTGTTTTTATAAAACATTTTAAGATAATCAAAGAATGGGAATTATGACACAAAATTGCATTTTCCACTTCTAATGTTCTTCTGATACCTGCTTTTACTTCATAGACTGTGAACCTGATGCTGTATCTGATTGGTCATTTGATGAGAACTGTATATTCTG
Source organism: Ostorhinchus rueppellii (assembly GCA_030068375.1). Taxonomy (NCBI): domain Eukaryota; kingdom Metazoa; phylum Chordata; class Actinopteri; order Kurtiformes; family Apogonidae; genus Ostorhinchus; species Ostorhinchus rueppellii. The sequence goes on from JAQQZY010000008.1 coordinate 9,904,915, forward strand.
CTGTCTGAGAAGAGACAAAGTGAAGGTATGGTTTCATTCTGTCCTTCCTCATACTGTGTATTCATATTTGTACAAGTATTTCTTGAGTTTTCTCTTTTTATTTCTAGGTTTATTTATTTATTTGTATGCTTATTCATCAGTAAAATATTATATTATCAATGTATAAATCATTCCATGCTGGTTAAGTATTTTTGTCATTTGACAGGAACATTTAATTAACTTAAGCAAAGAGGGACTTGAAGATACACCCAAACCTCTCCTGGTCAAAGATCAGACCACACTCAGCAGACTAGAAAGACAAGCTGAGGAATTTCTCAGTGCAGTCCTTCGTAGAAAAGGTGAGTCTTGCTGTGTCATGGGCATCTTGCACTACAGTTTTATGGTTTTTTTAAACTCCTAACCAAATTAAAGTGGTATACTACATTGTTATACCGAGTAAAGTTTTACATAATGGTCCACAAAGGATTTTTTTTTTTTTTTTTTTTTTTTTTTTACAAATTATAAGCAGGTTTTACATCTCGTTTCTTATTTTCAGATGTGCCAAATTTCTCAGACCCTCATGTTCCAGTAGTGGCGCGAGAGATACTTCAGAGAATGATCCGACAGTTTGCTGCTGAATATACCTCAAAAACCAGCCCCTCTCAGGACAGTTGCTCAGATCAGTCTGACCAAAACTTGCCTCCCTCACAGTTGCTTTCTGGGGCTCCTCCTTGTACCAGCCCTGCTGCCACTCTGGCTGTGTCTGCACACAACCAGAACCCTGTCCTCAGCAAGCTCCTCATGGCTGACCAGGAAGCTCCTCTTGACCTCACCATCAAGAAGCCACTAGCAGAGCCCACTGAGCAAGGTAGTGTTAATTTAGAAATAATGAAGCACCTTATTGGGATGAAGGTGAATGCTGCTGACGTAGCCAAAGCTGAATGTAACATTGGTTCTTAATGTCACTTACAGATGGAGTCCTTGACTTATCCATAAAAAAGAATCGCAATAGCAGCAACATTCCAGTCCGCAGTCCTTGCCTCTCTCCGGCCACATCCACGGTCAAAGGGTAAGACAAGTTTCATTTGAATATCTTGGTGGTCTACAGTAGTACATCTTGTTCCATAAATACATACTGTCATCATAACCTACGATAGACCATCCTAAAAAAACTGCTGCTTTAAGACTAAGGAAAGATTTTTAGGAGTAGAATATTTAGATTAAATGGTAGAGATGTCACACACAGTATCATAATTGCCATAAAAAGATTGCCTTTGGTTTTTATAACGTTCAAATATTAACATTAATTGTATGTTACTGTTTTATAGATTGTAATCGTCCATGTTATGACCTGGGAATTTCTATTTTATTATTTTTTCAAAATCAAAGAATGGCAAAAATATTTCTTTTTCCCATGAAACATTTGAGGAAGTGTCAAAATATTAATATTTACAGTTTCTTTTTGTTTATTTTTCATGTGTGCAAAGCCTCATAAATGATCAATCTATATAATAATCATCTGGATGGCAATTTGTCCAGATTTTAATTTTACAAGCAATGGTAGCTTTAATTCTCCAGTGCTGATCTGTGAGAGCTGATGGCACAAAAGTAATGATCAAGTCACTTTACATTTGATTATCTACTGCATGCATGTTTAGGTTCGATAAACAATCTAAAAGCATTTAAATGATCATTTTACATTATTTAAGTGTTGGATAAGCAGTAGTTACATTTATTCAAGACTAATCATATGTTTATCCTACGCTTATTCATACTCAAGTAATGAATTTTTATGCACACAACAACCCTCTGCTGGCTTACTCTTTTATTGCTGCGCTTGTTCAGTGGTAACGTCACACACAAAATGTCAAGAGCTACACGTCATTTTGCAATCTTGCCCTGCTTAACAGCTACATTCCAAGCTGCCTTACAGCAATGGACAAGTATCCTGTCCTCCTCTTTCTGGCTATGCTTTTTGAGCCACGGAAACACAAAGACCTTTATGAACTCAACTAAATGCCTTTTCTTTGCTTTCATTTATTTTTTGTTCATTTGCCCTTTTCCCTTTGTTTTCTTTCTTTCTGTTGATGCAAAATTTGTACAAAAATATCAAAGCAGCTAATAAAAATTTGCCAAACTTGAGCCTTTTTTTGTTCTGAAGACACACACATGCAACCACAGTCACTTATTTGAAAAGATAGTGATGTTACCAAAGCAAGGTCATATAATAAAGGAGTGGCCAACATCCTCCCCACCCTAACCCATCCTCGTTTAGAAAAGAGAAAAAGGCACTGTGCAAGCTCTGCTTACACCCAATTTCCTTCCATCCAATCAGGCGATCCTTGAGAGCGGACGGACAAGTCGGGCTGTTAATGAGGAGCCTACAGGATGGGAGGAGGAGGGAGAATATCGGCCACTCCACCCATTATAAGCCTTCTTCATCTCTTTCTTACTCTCTGCACATCAAAGAGGAGGTTGGTTTGGAGAGCGACGCAGAGTCACCTCTCAGCCATAGCAACAGCTCCAGACCCACGGAGCTCAACAGAAATGGATCGCCTTCCTGGAATTCTAAAACTCATTTTGGGGCCCTCCTTAAACTCAAAGCCAACAGTGAAGCAAATGAGCACCTTAAAGACATACCGAGGCTGTTGGAGGCTGCTGGACTTCTCTCAAAGTCATTGGCCTATAGTAAAGGAAGCTTTGAGGAAAACTGCAGAGACCACAGCCTCTCCTTTTGTAATTCAACAGCTTTTGATCTCAAGATTCCTCAGGTGCGAGTCGTAGGCTCTGTGTCAGACCAGCCTTGGGATTCTTTGAACACTGAATATTCAGGCTCACAATGTGAGAATGGCTTTGGAAAGAAGCTTCGTTCCATTTTGCCCAGGCAGAACCAGAAAAAGCACAGTGGAAATGTTGATGGACCAGGTTTAGAAAAGGAATACTGGCCTTATGACACTGACCGCCAAGCATTAGGGGGGAGCTTCCCCTTAGATTCAGAGTCAGACTTGGGCAACAAACAGCCGAGGAAGAAACGTGGACGGTACCGACAATACAACACTGAGCTGCTGGAAGAAGCTATTGTAGTGGTGATGGGTGGAAAAATGAGTGTGTCTAAAGCCCAATCAGTCTATGGCATTCCACATAGCACCCTGGAATACAAAGTAAAAGAACGACTGGGCACCTTGAAAAATCCTCCAAAAAAGAAACTGAAGCTGCTAAGCCAGGTAGAGGAGCAGGGTGTTTCAGTGTTCTCTGAGGGGAAGGAACCCCCAAAGTCCCAGCGCAGTTTGTCTGAGAAAAGCGAGTGTTCATCCATAGAGAACGATTTGCATGATGCAAGCCCCTCGCCAAATGAGTGAAGGAACACTGAAACTCGGTGCAATACCCATACATATTTTCTTTTTAACCAGAAAAAATTTGCATTTGCCGGACCATATTTAATAGTTAGGTGTAAAATATAAATCAAGTATTCCTATTTATTCACCTCTTATTTAATTAACCTTCAATAGCTTAGTAGTTAGAGGTAATATTGAATTTGTTATGTTTAGAATTTGAACACTCCTGTCTCAATATGTTCTTTCCAACCAGAGCCAAAAACATGTCTTAGGAAGTGGCGCCACTTAGTGTCTTCTTTTAGTATTGTAAAGAGGACTTGGTCTCATGTTCAAACTGAATATTCTTATACTTAGTATATTTAGACTTTTTTCAACTGCATGCATGTCTTGCAAATACAGTTGGTTTTTTAATTTTTTTTTTTAAAGCTTAATTTATTGCGCAGTAAAAAGTCCCTGCAACTGTTTTTCAGATGCAACTGAATTGGGCACAGTAGATAAATTCTAATTATTTAAAGTTTAAATATTCATCAATTACTATCATAGTCTGTTGATATGGAAGTCTAATACAGTACACAGTTCCAAACTAAGCCTTCTTTACACAGGTGTAACACATTATCAATGAAGTTTTTCACTATGTACTATAATGGTGATTTTGCAATGCCTTCACTACATCTCAGGATAAAGTTGCATTGGGATGCAGTACTTGTCAGTCAATTAATAAATAGTAACTGCTCACGACTATACCTCAGTCACAGGTATGCTTATTCTAGAGCATTGCCATCATAGTAATTCACTTCCAGCAGGAAGCAAAACTTCATAAATACCATTTTGAAGTAACATTTCAGGTTGTTTTATAGACAATGGCCTGCTTTACTCTACCAGTTCATCAGTAGCATTTCAGTGCCAGTACAGTTTTTTTTTTTTCAAGAATTTCAGTTTTAATGCAATTTTAGCACTCTTTCAGATTTCAACAATTGCCTTTGAGATGTTGTTCTTGAAGAGAAGAGAAAGGGAGACTTGCTGTTTTTCAGTCTGTCGTCACAATAATGCAGATACATTACACATATCCAAACATCACACTATATGCAGCTTGTTTGCCTGTTTTCCAAAATTAACTGTTTATTTAACTTGTAATTTTAATTCGGCGTACCATCTTCGTTTCCCTGGCCCTATAGTTCAATTTTGTCGCTTTTGTGTTTTACTTTTCCACATTTACAAATAATTCTTAAGCTGACATTATTTTTCTTAATCTGTTTATCGTTTTGGAAACTTTTACTTTTAGAAGACAAGAAAATAAGATCAGGTACATGTGGATGTCTGAAGAACCACTATTAAGCTGAGCTTTCCTTAACAGTAACAACACTCTACCCAAAAGCCGTTATTTAACAAACACTAACAACTATATAAAGCAATTGTAGTAGAAGCAGCTTAACTTGCAGACTCACTGTGCTCTCAGCTCTCTGGGTAAGTTTGCTAACTTTCCAGGTAGCACTACAGTCATACCTCAGTGCAGACTCACTAATTTATGAAAAATCGATAAAACTATGTCATATATTTTTTCTTAATTTAAAAACATTTCTTTCCTGCCTGTAATATATAGTTGAAGAAACGCTCCATTTCAGACTTGGTTTAGGTTGGATTTCAAGTCGGCCTTTATTGTGGAGACTGGCATATTTTTGTAACTGCATGGATGTGGACTACGGTTGTTAATTTCACGAGGTGCTCTCACTCTTCCTAATTCCTCGCTTTGCTCTATCAGGACACCTCATTGTGCGTTATCACTTTTACCTCAGGACATTCCAGAATATGGGATCATGACCCATCATTCTTTATCAGGTTGATACACAAACTCTGGCGAATCTCAGTTCAGATGATTTCTATATACATAGATATATATTTACAGCCTTTTAGATGTATGAAATGATTCTTGGATAACATGGATGTTTTAATCAGTCCTTCATTTTAAGATGTAAACTTGGTTATCACTTTTGCAGTCATAATGCATACAAATTCTCTTAAGATCTTAAATATTTTAGGCAAGTGTCTATTCAGCTGTAGAATATAGTTCAGGGACGTGCACACCTACTGTATATGTAAATAGCACTTAAACAGCAGTACAACATTGTTAGATGGATAGCTAACATTGTTCACTGTTTGCAACCGTTAACCTTTTTTGTTGAATTGTATGTTTTTGTTTATTCACTGAGTATGTAGAATTACTTTAATATTACCTGGGTTGAAAATACTAAAGCAAGACAGATATTTCCACTACATGTTACAGTGAAATCTATTTTCTGGTAAAGTCATCAGTCATTAAAATGACAATCATCTAGTTAATTTTTTTTTTTTCTTAATAACATTTATCTCATTGTAAGAAATTCATCTGAAGTATAAGTGTACAGACTCAGCTTACCAGCAGGTAAAACCCCTGATGCTTTCCTCACAGTCTGTAGCAGATCCAATGATCAACTACCTCAAGACCTGTATTGCAGAGTAGTCATCAGAGCGGTTGCATGTAGCTTTTCCCATGTACCAAACAGACAAGTTGTACAATGCTAAAGGTGCGATCTTAATTTCAGGACAGTTAGTAACAAAAGCATCACTGATCACTTACTTTGCTGTACTTAGAAAAATGGATGAGTTTGACCCCCTTCATACCTAAGACACAGATGATCCTTCTATTTGTAGATGTGGTGGGTCTATTTATTGAGGAGTATTTATTGATTAATGGTTTTATTACCACTTAAATAACCATGAATGTAAATGGCTTTAATTTTAAGTTATTCACAGGTGTTTATACAATGTACACACAAGTATATGATGCTTAAATGGTGTATTTAACTTACATGATAGATGTGAAGACAACATTTTAGATGTCAGACAAGTTGGCAACTTTGACAAAGTCAAAAAACTTTAAGAATTGACAAAACTGTGCTTCTTCAAATAGTTTGGTTTTTGTCATAACTACAGAGTCCATGTTGATAAAAAAATATGTACAGGTTTTGTGTATTTTATTTAAAATTAACTGTATAAAGGAATGACACTGGGTGTACTTTGCATGACTGAACTTAAGCAAATGTTTCAGCGGGAACTTAGCTGATATGGTGAAGTTTATCTTTTGAAGATGTTTTATTGGAAATACTGGTGTGTTTTATTGTCAAGTAACTGTGAACCTGAAGAAGTATAACTAAACTAGCTGGAGAAGGTTAAATGAAAATGTATGATAATATGCCCTCATAGTCTGTAACTGCCTGCCTGTTTATATCCCTAATGTATAATACAGATGAATATTGTGGATGGGTCGATACATCCATGTTTGTGGGGTTTGTGAAGTGTTGTGGAACTGAATTGTCATTCGGTTTGTTTCTATTCATTATACCAGTTATTTTATTTCTTTTGAGGATAAAGGTATGTAATTTCTGTCAATTCTTACCGTACTGTTAAGTAAAATGGAAAGCAAAACCCTCAGGGATGAAACGGTCACCATATTCTATCCAGGTACTCCTCTTAAAAACCTTAGATCTTGTCAGCAGGGATATGACATTAACAAACTTAGCAAAAAATGGGTTGTTTTCCAGTTGCAGAAAAAAAAAAGTTATTTTTAATGTCTTAGAGTTATTTTTGAATCTTTACAAATTTCATATTTTGGCATTCTGTGTTTAGAGCCAAAAAGATACAAGTACTTTTTTCAGTGTCTTATTATTTTTGTACTTTGCTACACAATGAATGTCATTATAATCTCAGTGCAGGTGTGAGGTTCTAAGATGGGGTATTTAATTTTCAATTTATCTTCAATTCACAGTGCCTCGAATAGCACAGATGCATCATACTGTACCATTGTTAATGTAACAAAATGCTTAATGTACTGTCCTAAAATGGATTCCTGAAGATTTCACTAAACCTAATCATAAGACTCTCCTTACTTGCATTACATTCACATCACCTACTCCAAAGGATGTAACGTATTGATTTTAAAACAGATTCTGTGCACCTATTCTTATATTTATGTAATTTCAGAGTCGATGGGAATTTCATATTCATCAGTTACCTGCTTTTGTGTGAACATTTCACTTTGCCAGATAGCCCCCACACAAACAACACTGATATTAATAAGCAAACTTTACACTCAAAGTTCCACCATATTGCTGTAGCTAAAAGGTGAGAACATGTGCGAAGTTAAAGATGTCAGCTTTACTATGTTAAAATACAGACATTGGTAGCATGGTATTTGTCAATCAACTGTTATTTGTAGTTGTATACAGACATTGTAGTTATTTTATCAGACATTTTCAAGCAATTTTTTCTCAAAATAAAAGGAATATATTTTGCTCTGGATACACATTTATCTTTCATTTACCAGCAGCTCATACCTGTCAACACTCACAAAGCCATTGTAACATTTTATTTGTTACAACAGTCAACTCAGGAACCCAGAAGTGGTCTCATTCGTCTGTTTATTGTTGAAAGACCACAGTATAGTTTGGGAATGATACTTTTTTTTTTGCAAAGAAAACAGAACTTTAAGAGTGACTATATATTTTTTGGCATAATGTGATGTGTTCAAAGGTATCTGAGAGTTTTATAATACTTCTACCTCACTGACACAACTTTAGCCAAAAATACAGAAACATGGGCCCCCATCTAACAGGATAATTTAGATTTGCATGGAAACAGAAACCCTCACTGCTATTAGATAACGAATTTAAGCAAAATCTATCATGCTTGCGTTTTCATAATGCTATTTTTATGGTAATTTGTTCTACATTGTTCAGCACTTGTACTTGTCATTTTTTGCACTAGTCATTAATTAAATACATAAAAACCTGACAAAAATGATGTATTCTATATTTTCCTCTAATAGGTATGCCCTTTCAGAAACTTGTGGTTTACTTGTTTTAATCAAAGTGAGCTGCAATTATTAAATGTCTTGTGCATGTGTGAAATTTTATTGATGTATACTGTAACAAAAAGCACCACTGTGTAAAAAAAAAAAAAAAAGAAAAATCTATTGGTTGTAACACTGTAATTAGTCAAGCTCACTGGATGAAAAATCATGTTTAAAATCACTTATTCTTCTAATAAATATGCAATGACAAAACAAAGCACTGTACTTGAATTATTTCAGATTATTCTAACACTCATTTCATTTCAAGATCTATTTCATTATATGTTGCGTCTTCTTGTTCTTACATCTTTTTCTGTTTTTTTTCCCTTAGCGAGTCTACAGACCTGCGGGTCACAAAGGCAAAAGATCTGCAGTCCACCTCTACGCTGGAGCAGTTCATGGCTAAACTCTGCCTGCACCATCAGAGACAGATCGTAGATGCCATTGGTTTCCTGCAGACAGAGGTTAAAGCACTAGCATCTTCCACTGCTTCTCCAGCCTCTAATCCTACCTCTGGGATCCTGGGAACTGCTTTTCCAACAACAAAATCCAGTGCAGTTACTCCTGACAGGTCATGCGTTGAGCAAAGTTTTCCCAGTGAATCGACTTCTAAATCAGAAATCCAGGATATATCGCACTCAAATCCCAGTTGCGCAATGAAAAGAACACCAGACCAGGCTATGATTCCACTGAAAACATCTGTCCCTGCTTTGGATCTTCCCCAAACTGGATCAGGGACGATCCAGGCTTTGGTCTCTCCTACTACGAATCCAGCGGATGTAGAGAACAACCGTCATGGTGATCATGCACCTCTGAAGATGAAAATAATGAAGACCAACAATGTCACTGCTGGCAACAAGTTGTCATGCGTACTCACTACTTCTCTTTCGTCTCACTCTAACACTTCGGAGGAAAGACAGGGTAACTCAACTTCTTCCACTAAAACAGAGATGCACAGTGCCAGACTCAGCTCCTCTTTGAAAAGACACAATCAGGCTAGTCATACACATCAAGTCAGGCAGAGAGAGACTATCGGACATGCCAAAGATACACCAGCAAAACTGTACGCCTTTCATGTGAGCATTCCTTCAGACTCTCCCCGGACTGCCAGAAAGACCGTCAAGGCATCGTCCGATCTTCGAAACAGGGAGTCTACTGGTAGAGTAATCATTGACCCAGATCTTGGCCACTGTGACATAGTTTATATTGACAAACCCATTACAGAATGTTTAAAGGAAAAGCATCGTAACATGCTCCCACGCCGCAATGCCAGAAAGAGCACCAGAGGGCATATGTATGCAGAGGAAACATGGGAGTTAAAAACTGTCCGTACATTAGCAGGGAGAGGTAACTGTCCTAATCCAATGCCAGAGTTCATCACATCCGTTACCCCAAAACAAATACTCTCCAAACCCGAAGGTGTGCCCCCTGTGGATATGCCATTTGCTGTAGAATGTAGGGAGGCGGTGAATCAGCAAACATCCACAGAGGAATCTGATGAAAGGGTGTTACCAGGAACAGGAGATATGGTAGAAACAGCAGTCAGTGAAGCAGACATTATAGTTGAAACTAGTCAAACAGATCAGAGCCAGAGTAACGGGCAGCCTGGTCCTCCATCTCCAGTAAGCTCTCCAGCAGAAAACATAGAACCTGATGTGATTTTAGAGCATGCAACTCCAGAAACAGGAAAGGCAGTGGAAAATGAGGAAAGTGTTGCTCTGACTTCTTTTAATGAAGAAGAAAAAGACATGACCGAGTCTCAAGATGCCACTAAAGAAAGTGTTGAGCAAGTAGTATCAGAAACTGTATCAAAACCCTTAGGGGAAACTATGTCAAAGTCCTTAGAAGATAATAATGTAGCAGAAGCTGAACCCCAACTTCCATTAGAGAAAAATGATAATGAGCCTGTGCCCCAACAAATTGGCAACCCATCACCGGTGCTTGAAGTTGAAAAAGAGACAGAGAAAAATGAAAGGGAGAATGTACAAAATAAACAGCCTCAGGAAGTTGAAGTACCATCAGAGACAATTATGAACCCTGACAACTTGAGAGAGATAGAAGAATCCAGTACCACAGAGTCAGCTGTAGAAGAGATGGCTAAAGAGCAAGAAGTTAAGACATCAGAGACAGGTCACACTCTTGAGTCTGCAGATCCTGAAGATAATGATGATAATGGTTGTGAATATGATGTGTCCGCAATGAGCATGGACGCACTCTCAAAAGAATTACTCCCGTGGCGTAGAAAGAAAGGGACTGTAATTTCATTGCCTAAGCGAATGAGACAAGCAGAAGCAGTCATAGTGGGCTATGTTAATGGTAGACCTGTATCAGCATCTGACAGAAGTCTCCGTCGCAGGTCATCTAGTAGCATATCACCCCATAAGACCCCAGAGAAATCCAGTGAGAATGTTCTCAACAAAACATCTTTGGACTCAGGAGTGGAATCTAGTAATTTGGAGAAATACGTACCTGAATCAAACACACCCATGAGTAGTCCCGTAAATCCACCTGTGACAGAAGCATCTTCTGACACACCATCAAGCCCAGCATCGAAAGTTCCCTCAAGGATCAAACGAAAAAGAGTCAACAAACAGGAAAACACCCTTGTCTCTGAACAGTCAGTGGATTTACCGAACACAGAGACCAAACGCAGTCTTAGATCAGCCAGTCAGAAACCTGAAACTCTAGTAACGCCACTTACTTCAAACATTTCCGTTTTACCTCCAAAACCTTCTGTTGCAAGTGATCTTCCATCCACAGAGCAGGTCCCCTCTCTTCCTTCATCATCTCCCCCACTTCCTGTTTCTTCTCCTCCATTAGTCAGCTCATCACCTCCCCCTCCTCCTATGCCTCCTCTTATTGCAGAAGAGTCCCAGCTGGACTCAGTTCAGGAGATAATTGTGGACTCAAACACTGAAAAAACTCAACAAGCCGATAAATTTAATGAAGTACAAAAAAGTGAGATAGAAAGTAGACTCCAAGCCAAGCAGAAACTTAGGTCAGGAAAAGTTATAACAGATGTTAGTAAGACTGAGAAAGCCCAAATTGGAAGTGATGTACCCTTGGAAAATCAGAGTTCTGTAAAGACTGAACTGAACTCGCAGATTGTGCCAGGAAGAGTTAAACGGGTTCTCCACAAGGAGGCTGAAGCAAGCAATTTGTCTGTGCAGCAGAAGGAAAATGTAGCAACATTAGGAGACAGGTCTGTAAGTGAAGATGGTAGTAAGTCTTCCACATCTGAAAAACCTACCAGAATGCCGTTAAGGAGTGAGAGCAGCAAGTCTGAACTCTCCCAGCAGTCCCTTTGTCAGTCACCGCCAGTTGAAGACAGGAAGTTAGCTTTGAGATCACAGAGACAAGCTGCACCCTCAACCAGTAGTCCTAGTGCAGGGGGAAGACAGGGTGATGTGGCTTCCCCTATTAAAATGAAGCCTGAGAGACCAAGTAAAGCTCAGACAAAGCCCTCTCCAGCACCAGTCGCTTCGCTGCAGCCCCACAGCTCAGCCATACCTGTCGTCACACCAAGATCAGAACTGCCAAAACAGACTGCTAACAAATTCTATCAGTCTCTCACTGGAGAACAAAACCAACACATAATTACGAATCTGAACATTAAGTATGATAAAATGCAGAAAGGCTGGGTGCAGATGGACAAGGAGGGTCAACCAGCACCAAAATATAAAAACAAAGCAGACAGACAGGCAGCTATATGGAAAAGTAAGCGCAGGACACGAAAACCGAAGTCTTCAGACCATCAGAAATATTCACCGGTGCAAATGCTCTTCATGAAAGGGTTTGATCTTACCAGTATATGTCGCTGGTTCCTTGAATCGACAGAAACAAAATCCCTTGTCATTGTCAAGAAGGTGAACACACGTCTTCCGTCAGAAACTCAGCTATGTTTTCACAGCTCATCTAGTACATCAGGGACTTCTCAGGGGGTGTTTCCAAGCTTACAAGCAGAGCGCTTAAAGAAACATTTGAAAAAATTTGCCATTGCCTCTCCTGTGAAGAGCAACCCCAAGAGTCAGAAACTGATTGCCAGAGCACTGGAGCAAGAGGCCAATGCAGTCAAAGGGAAAGAGAAGAAAGAGCTTTCTAATGCTAGTACAGGTCCGGCAAAGTCATACTCCTCTGCCAAAACCTGCGTGCTCATGAGTGAATCTCAGAAAACCTCGGGTAAGTCAAAGAATCCAGCTAGTGCAAGGATCTTAAGGAAATACTCAAACATCAGAGAGAAGATGCAAGTTCAGCAAGCCAATGATAGACTCAAAGACAAATCAAAAACAAAAGCCACCAAGATGAAACCACTCGCCACTACAAAGGCTGTGTCCAAGTCAAATTTAAAACCTTCTCTAAAGCCACAGAAATCATCCCTACGTGTCACTAAGCAGATTAAAGAATCTACAACAAAAACAGAAAAAAAGAAAACATTAGCTGTCAAGAAAAATACAAAACAACCAGTTCGGGAGAAGGCCGCCAAGACTCAGAACAACAGTCGACCATTGAAAGATCAGGTCAAAAAAGAATCGCCAAAGAGAGTTTCGCAGCGACTAGGGTCTCCTAAAACACCTGAGTCTAACGCTGACACGTCTAAAAGCAAGGGTGATAAAAAGGTTGAAACAGAGAAAGCAGAGGAGGAAAAACCAACTTCTACTAAAGTAAATGCTGGAAAAGTCCAATCAAAGGAACCGCCGTCCACAGTTGTTGTTGATGATAAAGCTATTGATAGTGCAGTTGAAACACCACAGCAGTGTTCCGATGTCAAAGTTTCAAACTTACCCGACCAAGTACTAACAAGATCGCAGAGAAAAATGGAGGCAGCAATGCCTTCAAGTGGAAGACCCACTTCTGGCTCTAAAAGGACTGCAAAGTCTTTGGCGACTCCTAAAGCAGTCACACGAGCCGAGGAACCCACAGTGACAAGAAGTGGGGCGTTAAAATCCCCCGCCAAGAGAAGCCAGGCAGCATCATTACCACGTAGTGCGACTAAGAGAGCTCAGGAGCTTTTAGAAACCCCAGCTAAGCGCACCAGGATGTCAAAGTAAACCTACAAAGACAGATCATCTTTATTTAGGAGATTTTGTTTTACCTGGAACTTATTTAGAAGGAGCAGAAGTATCTATTTTCTATTCTACACCAAACTCTTAATTGAAGACAGATTCTCAGTCGGCAGATACACGAAGAAGGAACAGGGATTTGATGTTGATTGATGCTGTTGTAAAGCTTCAGTATGGAAATGCAAATGTGATTATTCCAAGTGTTTGCTCTTTGTTCAGGGACTGCTTTGAAGTCCTACGTGTAGTTTGCCCTTTGGCTTTGTTTCACTCTGCAACACGGCTGGAGATTACTGTAGTGAAACTTCATTTTAAAAATTGTGATTACAAGCATAGTGTTTTGATGCCATTTTCAAGGAGACATTTAAGTAATTTACCACCATGGTTTTGTTTTTTTTATGTTCCCCAGTTTGTATATAATTGTTTTAAATAACAGCATGTCCTGTATTTGAATAACGGAGAATATCAGTGCTTTGGAGAGAACAATATCGAAGCAGAGATTAGTTTGGAATAAGATCTTTACTTCTAGTAAGTAGGCAATTTGTTTCTCCAGCTGGTCTTCCAATCACAACATTGTGAATATGTGACTGTTGTGGGTAGGTGCCTTATTTATGAAATGTTAAGTTACAGAATGTGTTGATAAATGTGAAAATAATTGCCCTCTAGTTATAACAGCTTTCTATTACCGGAGAGGCAGTTTGTTTCCTTTACAGTGTGTCCAAATTGTTTTTTGTTTTTGTTCCACACAGATTGTGCCTCGTGCGCCATGTACATTTATTTTGACTGGCATTCTGATTTCCCGATCTACTTCTGCATTGGTTGTATTTTCATACGCCCAGTTTCCCGAGCATTAACATTAAATTCTTGTTATTATGGTTGTATTAGGTATTAAAAAAAATATGATTTTGAATTGTTAAAAAAACCCATTAATTTCAAGCTCTATATTTCAATTCAAAAGCATGTATTTTGTTAAGTCGTCCTGGCTCAGTTGATGTACCTTTGCAGTCCTCTCTTATCATTACACTAATTGTTATTTGCTCATAATAGTGACTACACTCTGAGTGTTTGTCCTGTTTTGCATGTGTTAGGTCTTGGTGATGTGGAGACAGTTACAGATTGATTTGATCAACTTTTGCAATGCCTTCCTAGAGACCATCCAAACCATTATCATTGGAAATACTAACCCATCCGAGACTATGCATGCACGTTTAGTGCCTGTCAAAGAGCTGTACTGACAAAGAAAAAGAAAAGGTTGGCTTGGTTATGACATTTCTGAATAAAAAAAACACCTGATAAGTGTGGTTGGTGAATATGGGTGACATATGGCCTCTTCAGCATTAAAAGCACCAACCAGGCAGATGAATCCCTTCAGTTAATTATTCACAAATTGGATATAAAGTTTTTGGGGTAGACTAGTCATACTTCTGAGTGGTGTATCAATGTATGTTGCAGTTTTATTATTATGTTATTATTTTAATTGTCATTAACTGTTGGGCAGATGTTCTCATAATGTGAAGTTTCTTTACTTTACAGTAGTAGCTTACATTACCATACCATTTTTAGCACAGTGTTCCGTTTTTGTTTTGTTTGTTTTTTTTCTTTTCCGGTCATTTCTCTTTAGAGTAATTCATCTGTAAATGCAAAACATGTCTGTCATGTTTTTATTGTTATTTAAGAACTCCATGTAGGCTATAATGGATTTAGCAAACCCAAAAACAGCCCACCAAATATCAGACTTGAACATGTTTATTCTTTACAGTTGCTATTTAAAGATTTTGATTTTGTATATTAGAAAGAAATAACTGCTTTATTTGTGGTAATCCCAAGAATGATGCATCTTTATGTTAAAAACTTTGTATTTTTGCTGGAGTTGATATAAAGATGTTTGAATTTTATATTTGGGGTCTTGGCTTGGTTCTTTCCTGTGTTTCATTTTTATTTATATTGCTGCAAGATATTATTTTCACAGTTTTTCTTATTGTCACCTCCCCTACTCTGTGTAACTTTGTGGAGTTTCTAGCTTGTGATAACTACAAACACACAGTGATGAGGTGTGTGTGACGTTGAAAAACCACCCTGCAAGATGTTTCTTTTTTTGTACTTTTATTTATTGCGTGTATATATAACCAAGTTTAAATGTTTCATGTGCATGTTTAGAGTTGAGGGATTTATTGTCTCCCCACAATCACTGAACACAGTTTTTCAGTTGCCTTTTAGAGATTATATAAACCTGTTCATATGCTTCTATATTTGTCTTTAACCTCAGACAATTGATTTAGTTTCATGCGTATTAACTAAAGGATGGATCTACACAAGGCTTTACCTTCTGACCAAACCGTTCTGCCAGTCTGGCATGTTGCAGAGCATAGTTTCAGTGTGAGTTGCCAGATCAGAAGGCTTTGTGAAATGCCTTGGCCTGACAACGAAAGCGTTTCATGTGACCGAGACCTGCCATAACCAGCCATACAGCTTATGGGTGAGAGTCCACAGCTTTACAGGAAATGCCAACTGTGACACAGATGGGTAGACAGATGGCTTTCCATGACCTTGGCCCTTTCTCAAAACAAGGTGAAGAGATCCACCACAGTCACTGTGACACCAAAAATGACCACATACTGTATTAACCCATAAAGACCCAAACAAGCACCAGCAACCAAAATCATCTACTGGTTTAAACCGTTTAATACCTGTTGATCCACTAATTCGATCAATCCATGTACATAATTGGTGCAACATGCAGTTTGTCATATTTTCAAGGTCATCACATATGACCCATTTGGATGTTCAGATGCTCCATAGTGAACGTGGAAACACCGTCATCTTCAATAACATAGATTTACCAGTAAAACCCATGGAGTTTGACCAGTGGGAGTGGACGGACACATTTGGTTTAAGTTCAGATAATGATAGGTTTGACTGAAAAAGTCACTTTTTCCTGCAGTTTTTTTTTTCCTGTTTTTGTTACAATAACCCTCAACTTTACTTTGGTGCTTTAATGAACATGTACATGATCAGTGAATTAAATGTAGGAAAATACATGATTTTCGCTGGAAAAAAAAAGGCAAAATCCAGATGGTAATTTTGTAATAAATACTGATAAATCATTTAAGACAGGTTAAATCTGGAGAAAAATTAAATTGGGAACTTCCACTAAAGTAGCACTGGGTCTTTATGGGTTAAGACTTTACATGTAGTTAAAAAAAATAAATAAATCAATAAATAAATAATTACATGTTTGTCTTATTTTCCACTGGGTCTTTACAGGTTAATGTCCTATCCAGTCCTATGGCATAAAATACAATAACCAAATGTGACATCACATATGATACTTTGAACACATTTGACATCACTTATACTGTGGACAATGTATCCCCACTCAGAATTATTTCCCCTCACTGCGGAAGCATAATTTTGACTTTTTGTCTCATAACTATAACATAAAGTCAAAATTTGTATCTTATAATTAGCTATGACTTTTTATATCAGAATTATGACTTATGTTAAAGAACTTGAGGCATAAAACAATTAAAAGTCGGACTCTGTTTCAGGGAACATGAGAATGTATTAAAATATTACAATACTTTGATACAGAGACCCGCATACAATAGCTCGCCCCAGGAGGTCTGGTCTTACTTGGCACAGCTCCAGGCTTTTAGAGTCAATGAACAGGTAGCAGATTTCAGTAAACATATTATCACATTACCCTGACCTTTTACGAAAATAGTTTCCCTGTTCTAACCTCCTGCTTTGAGGCTGTTCCTCTTACCCCAAAAAGGAGATTCTGAAGGAAGGTGATGGATACCCAACATATGGGGGGAGACACCAAGTCTAGGAAGAGGGTTTGGGGCCTCAGTGAGAGAGCTGAGTGACCCAAGGAAAAACCCTTTGGATGTAACAGAAAATGACAATTATGTCCTAATTTTCCTTTACACTTAGCATGGTGATATTTCCTTTTATGGAAACCCCTTTCCACCATTGGACAAAGAAATCCCTATTGTAAGTTACAACTATGGGATAAAAAGTTGAAATTATGCCCCCATGGCCAGGGAAAATAATTCTGAGCTGGGACACATACCTTGGCACAACAACAGCACTTATGGAACACACCCCATATATGGATGAGTGATGATGATGAAGGCAGGAGAGAGGCAGGACCACAGCAGCAGGTCCAGAGAGGATCCAGGGAAAACCTGTGAGGTAATAAAGCAGAGACTCCAGGGAAGAAGACAGTTCAAAAGAATCCCAAAGGCATCAAACTGTAATATGTGAGGTATTTAGGACTGTGGGGCGACACGGTGGTGCAGTGGTTAGCACTCGTGCCTCACAACAAGAAGGACCCGGGTTCGGTTCCCGGGACCTTTCTGTGTGGAGTTTGCATGTTCTCCCCGTGTCTGCGTGTACTCCGGTACCGGGTACTCCGGTTTCCTCCCACAATCCAAAGATATGCACTGATAGGTTAATGGGCTAATCTAAATTGCCCATAGGTG
>JAQQZY010000008.1:9925182-9938058 GCA_030068375.1 Ostorhinchus rueppellii
CCTTCACCCTTAAGTAGCTGGGATAGGCTCCATGTGACCCCCATGACCCTAGTGAGGATAAAGCGGGTATAGAAGATAAATTAATAAAAAAATGTCTTTTTCCTGTTTTTTTAAAAATATTTACCGCTAATTTTTTTCTCATTTTTTCCCCGCTAAATCTTTTTGTCTTGCTAAATTTTTTGTGTAAAGTTTGTGTACATTTTCCTCCGCTGTGATTTTCCCTATAGATCTTTTTCTCTGCTAAATATTTTTCCATGGAATTTTTTTTCCCTTACTATTTTTTCCTGGTATTTTTCCCCACAATTTTTTTCCCTGGTATTTTTTCCCCTGCTAATTTTCGTGTGGAAATTTTTTTCATGGGATTTTTTTTCCACTAAATTTTTTCCTGGTATTTTTTTCCCCTGTTAATTTATTGGATACATTGTTTTCCTGGTATTTTTCCCCACTATTGTTTTCCTGCTAATTATTTTTCTGGTACTTTTTTCCGGCAAAATTTTTTTCCTAGTATTTTTTTTCCTGGTATTTTGTCCCCACTAACCCTATCCCACCCCCACTGTCTCTTTTCATCTCTCTCACCTCCTGTTTCCCAGTTGCTGTCTCTAAAAAAAGCGGGTATAGAAGATGAATGAATGAATGAATGAATGTCTCTAAAAAGTTTTTCTGAAGGTTCATCACACACTGAATTGTTGGAGTCTGTGTCCAGAATCATCTTTACAGGATACCTGCATTCTCCCATTCAAAGTGAATGGTCCTGTTGCTATGGGATACCAGGGATTCCAGTTGAAAAACTGTACAACTGGTTCTTCATTTATCCGGAAAAGCTGCTTCTTTGTTGTTGGACAAAGGAAAGTAATTCACATGATGGCAAGGAAAGAGTTGAGTAAGAACCTGCAAAAACTTTTTTCCCCATTTTTCAACTTTTTCCTGGTATCTCTTTTTTCTACTTATTGTTTTCCTGGTGTTTTTTTCCCCACTAAATTTTTTTTCCTAGCATTTTCCCCCTGCAAAATTTTTTGTATACATTTTTTTCCTCACTAAATATTTGTCCTGGTGTTTTTCCCCCACAATTATTTTCCCTTGTATTTTTTTCCCTGCAAAAATTTTTCCAGTTATCTTCCTCCACTGTTTTTTTCCTGGTGTTTTTTCCAAATATTTTTTTTCCTGGTGTTTTTCCCTGATAATTACGTTTTCCTGGTATTTTTTGCCCCGCTTTTTTTTTTGTCAATTTTGTGTACATTTTTTTCCTGATATCCTCCCCCTCCCCCCTTATTTTTTTCCCTGGTATTTTTTTCCCTACTAAATATTCTTCCTGATATTTTTTTCTTAACTTTTTTTCCTTTGGAGTCCCGGCCTCTATGCCGCTCTTTCACTCTAAAGCTTACACAAAATCTTCATGACTTCTAACCTCTACCCACTGGGAGCGCTGGACCCCATGAATTTGTCATGTTTACCCTCCCTTTACAGCGCCCCAACTTGGGAATACAGAAGTTTAGTCAGGAGGAAGAGGACTAAAGTGCTTTCTAGGCCTCTTTGGTGTGTTTGTTGAATTTGTCTTCTTCTAATTCTTCTTGCACTTAGACAATATTAAATGAAAACACGACATTCTTAAAAGCACACACAATTAAGTTTAATTAATGAAAAGAGTGGAGGTTTGGTAAACATTTTGTCGGTGGCACTACATACATTCAGCATTATTGGGAGTTTTTCAGTTCAATCCCACCATCAATCCTGTAACAAAAAAAGTCAACAGACAAAATCCAAACAGGAGTATTTCTTTGTTTTTGCACCAGTTCAATACAACAGAGACATTGTGTTGTTCACAATAACATATTTATGTATATAGTTCATAGGATGGAAAATCTGTGTCTCTGGCCGTCTGACCAGATAACTGAATTACATCTCAATATAGCACAAGCACCACTAAGATGTCTACCAGGAAGTTGAATGCACCTGTCCAGTACAGATCAGTGCAAAAGAAGGAAAGGAGACATGAAAAGAAAGCCACATTCGACTAAATATGCACCTTTACGAGGCACACAGCCTAAGAATTACAGTGACTGTTCATCAGTATCCTTTTATGAGATCTTCTTTTAATGTTATTGTACACCACTGGATCACATCAACAGCATGGAAAACAAAGTTAACATGGGTAGCAATATGAACAGGAGCTCTGTGATGTGGCATTGTACTGAGCTGAGATCTGGGATCTGCAGCCTTTCACACGATAAAGAGACTTTTTAAACATTTAGATCAGCAAAATGGATAAACACAATCGCAGTCTTCAGGGAGAACAACGCCTTAAGCCTTCCCGATGGACCGTCACTTAAAAACAGTATGTGATTTCTATATCTTACATTAGAAACTAAATAACAGCTAAAAGTTACCACTTCATGAATAAGCATAGGTCATATTTATCTATACACATTTATACATTCAGGTATGACTGTTGTGTTCAATGTAATTGGCACCATTTCTTCTTTTTTATGTGGGCAGCCAGCCAGAACTGACAGATGTTCAAATGTCCAGACTTTTTTTTTTTCTCTCCATGTATTATCTGTCAGTAGTAGGCGAACAATGCTTTACACAGTTGCCTATTTAAACAGATCTAGGATGATATACCTTAATATGATCAGTGTCCACAGAGGCAACGTCATCCTATTTCTTCTGGCTTGACAGCAGCTTATGATCAGTTGAGCTTGACTACTTTAACTCTGTTGAACTAAAAACACCTCAAAGTATTTCTCTCTATGGCAAACATCTCACAAATTAAAATGATAGAAATACAACCAAGCACTTCAACATAATGAACATGAAAAACAACCAGGACCCTTTAAGTGTGGTAATGGTAATTACAAGGTAAATCTGATTTCGGGACTTTCTCTTAATCTCTTAACGTCCCTCTTTTATTCGGACCTTTCTGGCTCCTGCAGCAAACGAGGAATGTCTGAGCCGGAAAGGAGGAAAACACTGTTGTAACTTGCTATTAAGTCATGTTACAAATACCTTACAGATTTTTTATGCTATTTTATTGATTATTTTACATTTTTTCATCTTTTTGAAATTTTTGAAAATATCCGAAAGTCAGGAACATTTATGCCTTTCACTTTCTACATGAAAACGCCTTTAGATAAAATAAATAAAGGAACAAAACAAGCACAGACTCTCATGAATTAGATGTAATATTCACATGGAAGACAACATATACAATATTTAACATATTTCTAGACCAATACTGCACCTATACAACAAGGCCAACCAGCTGCTGTATTTTTGGCCAATTAATGTATTTAATTACCTTGTTGGAACAAGTGAGATCAACAAATAAAAACACCTAGGGAACAAACTGAATGCCATTCCACCAGTCCCAAAGCTTCCAGAAACAGACGTACTCTTTAACATAGAAAAATACTATACCAAAATGAAATACAAATATATATATATATTAGAATCTGTTAGGCATTTCTATATAAAGGGTGGTCGGGGAGGGTTGAGGGGCTAAAGGAGTTAGGTTACATCATGGAACAAAATATAACAAAATAAAAACAAATCAATATGAGAAATTAGACATAACAAAACAAAAAAAATCAGAAAATGATTCTGCAACCCTTTGTTTTGTAATAATATTTATAATGATACTAAGAAGCTCTACATATTCGTTGGCAAACTTCTCCTCACATGCAACAGTTTGCACAAGTTATAATACTGCAGGCATCAAGAGGAGCAGGACGGAGCTCCTACTCAAAAGGGGCGGGAGTATGCAAATCACCCTGACCCTGAGGCAATGCATGCTGGGGGACTGACAACCACTGAGCACTGCCAGCGCCAGATTGGTTTGCTGTATGAACAGAATAGATAGTTATCACACCAGCCGTCTCACTCAAACTCAAGTGAAGACCGTGTGTGTGGATATACGGTATGCCATGCATGTGTGATCATGTACTTCAGACAGGTGTATGACTGTTGTTTTCAGTGCTGCTAATCAGTGCAGTCTATTTTCATGGAGTTTCTATGTTACGGTACCTCACAGCAAACAACTGTGACACCAGACCGCCTGGCCTCGAAGCCTCGACATCTGCACTGCGTTATGTGCCGCTCTAACCCTACCTCTCTTTCTTTGCTTCTACATGTGCATATGTGGATGGATGACTGTATCGTGGCAGAGAAATTGCTACTCCAAATCAACAACTGTACCTCAACCCAAACTGTATCCAGCCCAGTCCAGGTAACCCCGCCAAGCTCAACTCAAGATAGCTTTGCCAAGTCAACCAGTCCAGCTCGCTTCGTATCCTTGCGTTTCTCTCTTTGCCTGTCTTTACCTCTCTTCCCACTGTCCTCACTGCCTCCACGAAGTAAAGATGGTAGATGGTGGTTTGGCTGTCAGAGGCCTCACAGATGGATGGGGAATTCACACTGGGTAAACTGTGTTGGCGGGATGCCTCACTCTGAATGCAACGCCTTTGAAATCTCTGGACCCCTTGAAACAATGTTGCAGATACAATGGTTTTGTTGCGGTTGTTCTCACTTCTACATTGTTGCTCATGATGTTGGTTTCTCTGTGTTACTGTAGGTCACACACCCTTAGAAGGGGAGGAAATGTCCTATTTTACAAACATTGTTGTCCATAATATATAGATAGAGGTTTTATATATATTCTTTATAATCTCTCTCTCTCTCTTTCTTTTCCTCCCTCACTTTCCTCCAGTCCTCACTCTTTCTTCCTTCCTTTCTTTCTTTCTATCTTCTGCTTAGCAGCAGTGGCAGGGGATGTGAGTGAATGATGCTACATGCAGCCCACACAGCCGCACTTGATGGTCTTTTCCACCTCCTCAGTGAAGGAGGTTCCATCGCTGCATTCGAAGGTGTATTTCCGGCGTTTCATCCGTTGGCTGGCGCAGCAAGCTCCCGTGTCACAGGCGCCGGTGCACTCCACCCAGGAGACCATGCGTGTTGTCTGGCAGATGGCGTAACCACGCTGCACCTGGTAGAAGTCCCGCACCGGCTCCCCTCGGCACTCAGACTCTGAAGAAGACAGAGGAAAAACGTCACTACTAACAGAAGACAGGCAGTTACATAATCAAAACCAAATTCACAAATTACTGTTGTCTTCAGGGACAAATGTAGATCAGTAGAAAAAACCTGCTAAAGTCAGGGATTCTCAGCTGGTGGGTCATGACTCAAAAGTGGTTCATGAAACCATTTTCAGTGCGTAGCAGACCTTTGCCTGGTCAAAAAGTCATTTTAAGGCACACCAGTTGCACTTTATTAAGGGGCTCATATTTAGCTAAATCTGCTTTTATTAGACTTTTGTTCATTTGTTTATGTATTTGGACCCTAATAGTTCATTGAGTTTGAATTTGAACCCTTCAGGTGCTTTATATTCATTTTGGCAAAAATGGAGTGGATTTCTACAACCTGTTTTAATTTCTACTTAGTTTGTTACATCTATAACTAGTGACATCATAACATTAACACATATAAGGTCAAGGATAAAGTGGGTTTAGATGATGAATGAATAACAGAATGAAATTTGAGAAGTTTAACTTTTATCAGTTTAGGTCGCCACTTGTTATTGACGGGTCATAGCGGGTCCTGAAGCTGGAGCAGTTGACAACAACTGACCTAAATAATTCTTTTTAAGATAAAACAAAAATGATGTACATCCATGAGAAAAATGAGAAATGGATGCTATGTGTGCTTCTAATTTAATATAATTTTAATTTATCTAAGATAAAAACAAAACTTTGTGATGAACATAGAACATCTTGTCCTTATTGTCTTATTCAAGTTCACAGACAAAAATGGTTAAAAATGTGAGAACATGTTTTGTAGTTGAATTAATTGTACAATGATTATAAAACTCACTATCACTAAAACATTAAGAGACTATTGTTTCCTTTCTATAAACTACTTTCTGCACTTTATTAGACTCTGTGAGAACTATGAAGTACCATTAGCAACAGTAATAACAAGAAATATGTTTACAAATGCAGACATTAATGATAGGTGTATGACAATAAAGATAATGTCCATTGATTAAAATGCAGTCAAACTCACATATGTGCAAGCTTTATTAAAAATGATTCATGTGCAATAGATTTTGAAAATAATAAGTTACTTCTTTTTAGGGGAATTTATGACCCCTAAGACAAGTGGAATATACATGATGTTAAGAAAACACAAGGTTAACATTTGTTTGTATACACTCGTACTGATCAGACCAACCTGCATCACACAGCTCCCCAGTGTAGCCACTTTCACAGTGACAGTAGGCATCTCCTGTGTCTGAGATCTGGCAGCGGCCGTGTTTGCAGGAGAGGCGGCGGCAGGGGTTGAACAGCTCCCCCTGTTGGTTACACAGGGCTCCTCTGTACCCCTCCTCACACTCACAGCGGTACGACTGAGTGTCCAGAGGGATACACAGTCCATGGACACACCTAAGACAGACATCATATTCTAAATACGGCTCAGTTTCGTGCTTGATGAACATCTATCAGTCTCTTGGGTTGTAGCTTTATTTTCTGAGGTACTATCTTTGAATACCTATGCTATTTTTGCAAAACATTATACAGGTCTTGCAAAAGCGAAACAATTCTTGTCAAACTCTAATTGAAATGTGTAGTTTTTTTTTTTTTGCATGAATCGAGCACATATAAAGTAAATAGCCAAAAGCATAAATGATGAAAAACATTTTGCTTTTTGTTTTTTCTGTCTGCAGGTCAAAGCAGATTGTGATCACGTTTTGTCATTAACCCATAAAGACCCAAACAGCTACTGGCAACCAAAACCATCTACTGATGTAAGATGTCTCATGACTTCTGAACCATTAATCCTATCAAAACATTGAAATAATCTAAGTAAAATGGAGTTCGTCATCATTTCATGGTCATCACATATAACCCATTTGGATGTTCAGAGGCCTTGTAGTTACCATGGAAATACCATCCTCTTCTACAACATTGATTCACCAGTAAAACCCATGGAGTTGGATCAGTGACAGTGGATGGAAACACTGGGTTTATGTTCAGTTCATGATAGATTTGGATGAAAAAAGTCAAATTTTCTTTAGTTTTCTTCTGTTTCTGACATAATAATCCTCACCTTTAACCTGATCTTTTAAGAACATCTACATTATTAGTGAATTAAATATGGGAAAATACCAAATTTACACAGAAAAAAAAAAGAAAAAAAAAACTGTGGATAATATTGAAATAATAAATTATAAATGGTGATAAATCACTTTAGAAAGGTTACATTGAGAGAAAAATAGATTTGGGAACTCACACCAAAGTAGCACTGGGTCTTTATGAGTTAATGTATTAAACTCAAATGCACAGAGGTATCTCAGTGTGTGAAGTATGGAGGGAGATTTATTTCTAAAATGCTTTAAAACTCCACAAACAACCACAGTACAGTAGAAGAAGAAAAAAAAAGATTACACAGAAGTTTGTTGAGCCAAGGACTATGAAAAAAATAAGGAAAAGTGTAAATCAGTGAGTTTTATTTGCAAACTAAAGAGTCATCCGCTTTACACCATCACTAAATGCACTGGCTCCAAATGCAAATGATGGATGTGATATGAGCAGGAGGGGAAGACATACTTGCTGCCCTGGCAGGGGTTGGTGGCAGGCTGGTCACAGTGCGGTCCACTCCAGCCCGGCTGGCAGTGACACACCGGTCCCTGGGCGCTGTCAGGCTGGCAGATGCCGTGTATGCAGTAGATCTTTTTGCATGGCTCACAGCCCGGTACGACACCAGGTTTCATTTGGGTTTTGGTGAAGTCCTGGAGCTCATTATTGATGTACAAGTTCTGGATGCAACCATGGAAACTGGAGCCGTTCTGGATCTGCCAGAGACGGAAGGTGCCTGAATGGACATCCACGGGCATGCCTGGAGGCGGACAGGAGGGGATATGATGTTTATAGGTGTGAAGAAGTGCATTATGGGTCACAAACAGACAGCTAACACAGGGCTTTTATGAGTGTAATGGAGGAAAGCATTTTTAAGCATGTGTGTCCCAATAGTGCATATGCAGATAGGAAGAACAAAAAGAGATTATTGTACAAATTGAAATCTGAGCCTCATTGGAAACCTTTAGAATATGATCGAGAGGAGGATGGATGTCGAGAAATACATTTTTGTTGCAGGAGTTACATAAAGTATTGAACTGTGAAACACTGATGGAGAAAGTGTTTCCTGTTTCTTTATCTTATTTAAGATCTGAAAATACAGCATTTTTCGTTCACTCAGACCAGCTGTCATTTGACATTAATGCTGTTAATGACAACATTTTTATTTGCAATTTGGAGAAAAGTTGACAATCATTTCTGAGGTAAATGACAGTGTTCTTAACATTTACTGAAAAACATACTTATGCATACTAGTCTTTTTTTTTTTTTTTTTCAAAGCTGTATTATAAGGAAAATAGTAAAATAAAGATAAAAATAATTTGAAATATGCACCTTAAGAACCAACATCCTTAAAAAGAGCAGAGGAGCAGAACAGCAGAAGGCAAACAGGTATGGGGATGACAGAAAATACTGCACAACACAGTACGCCACAGGACTGAACCAACACTAGGCCACAATGGGAGTAAACTGACATTTAGAACAACAAATATATGTAATTAGAGTGGATAAATAACACATGCAAATTTATAAAGTAGAAGATTTCACATGCATAAACCATGGAAACATGAATGTGTGAAGACTGTGTATGACAGATTCAGGGGTTTTAAGTGTTGTAGTTCTTAGGGAACCCACTAGAGAGTGCTCTTACTCACTGTAAAGAAGCTGTTTAGACACTAGATCTACTGACACGGAGTCAGTTATGTGTTGTATTTTTGTCATGATTTTTAAGGATGGTGTTTTATCTGTCACTGAAAATCAGTTATTCAACATAAATCTGTCAAATGCTGTGTTTGTGGATTGTCTGTAGATATCTATTCACTGGATACTAACGTGTGTGTCCTGATAAACACAGTCATGATTGAGGGTGGGTAGGGGTTGGGTTTGGGTGGAGGTAAAATTGGGTTGCGGGGTTGCATGTTTAAGGGGAGGGGTTGGTTGCGGTGGTGACAAAGCGAAGGGGAGGGGTGGTGATTGACAGTAGTGTAGTAGTTAAGAGTGCCTGCAGAGGAGGGAGGTGTGTTCTGGAGAGGGCCCCTACCCCCCACGTATAGTGGAGCCTCCCCGTTGAGGGGCCGCACTGCCCCAAAGCTGTCCATTGTGGTAGGGAGACCCCCATCAATAGACAGGTTCACCATCTGGTCGTAGGTCACCAGCTCCACTGTGTGAAACTGACCGTCGTTGATAGTCTCAGTACTATTGAAAAAAGAAAAAAAAAAAAAACAGAGGGAAACTGTATCAGTAAAAAGATTTGACCTTTTCATCAGGAATCAGTCTGATGGTAAACATGAACTTCTAAGTCATGTGACTCCGTACCTGTAGATGGCGTGTCCTGGCTGACTGCCGGGGTCATAGCTGACTTTGACATGACCCTGGAAGAGCTCCACAGCGATATGATCATTGTCTCCATTATACAACAGGATACCATTATCTTCATCTGTTGATACCTACAAACCATACGAAGACACAGGGCTTTAGTCAGATGTAGATGTGGAAATCAACTTACGCATTTGTGCAAGTACTGCACGTAAATCTAACTTCATACTTCTATTACTCTGTATTTTATTGTACACATTACAACCAATATTTCACATAATGCATTATAACACACTTTAACAACACAAAACACTGTTGAGGGTTAGTCTAGTGGCTTCTGCTTTTGGCTTCTGGCATTTTGCAAAAACTGTATGTATGATTTATTTAAAGCTCAATGAGTGATTTTGTTTCTCTAAAAATTTCACATGTTTTTTAATTACAAAATATATCATTATAATTTAGAGAGAAAATCCAAAAACTGTCACATCTCTCATTAATCATGTGCTGAACCTTCAGAATAAAACAGTTCTAACTACCTCCAGCAGCTACAACACAAACACTGCTCAAAGACTGACGCTTCACTATTAATGATCCAATGATAACATATATAAGACTAGAACTACCTGTAGGACCACAGCAGTACATTTACTTCAATACTTTATCTACATTTTTCTACTAAACTGTATGTACTTTTACATCAGTACTTGCAGTGGACTATTTTTTTTTCACTACTGTATTGATGCTCTTACTTGAGTAAAATATCGCCACTAGACAGATGTAACCTATGTGTGCACACCTCATGCATTTGTCACAGATTGCATGAAGATCCGCTCTTTAGTCACTGAGCTCTGCCAAGTATCATTTCATTCTCCAAACCCACATGTTTCCTTCTGCACATGCTCTGAAACTTAAAACTTGGTCTTAAAACTGTTAAAAATTTACTTTTGTTATTTTTTGCTAACAAAAAAACAAATAAACCCAAAAATGCCTTTCTTTGTGTCTGTCTGATGCAGCCACACATTTGGAAACGCAAAAAAGATTTTTCTGCAAATATTTCATGATAATATCTGAGATTTTTGAGAAATTTAACCCTGTAAGACCGAACATCTCACATTTGACATGAGTTTTGAATAGGGTGACCATACGTCCTCTTTTCCCCGGACATGTCCTCTTTTTACAGCCTGTCCGGGGCGTCCGGGGTGTTTTATGAATTCATGAAAATGTCCGGTTTTATTGTTTTTCACGGGACCAATTAGCGCCTCCATTTTTTTGTTTTTTTTTTACAACTCGAATACTGGTTATAAGGCACACGGCATCTTTCAGTAAGCTTCAAATATCACTTAAGTATCTTGAGCCTGAGCCAAGTGTCCTCTTTTTCTGACATCAAAATATGGTCACCCTAGTTTTGAAGCCCCCTACATGATCAGTGTTCTGTTTTTTTTCTTGAAAAACCTCATGTATACACTAGATACACGCAATACACAGATAGTACACCAGGGGGAGGAATTTGTTCACCAGAGGCCTTTACAGTGACACTACAAGACTGACAGGAGGCAGAACTTTGTCAATTCTGAAAAAGAATGATCCATTTGTTAGACATGTTTATTTCATATTATGTTTTTGTTTGTTCAAAAATAATAATATCTGAGCATTGAGACCCAATGTATCAAATGTGATACAAAATTGAATCTCATACATGAAAATTGATATTGACTGAGGGTGGGTAGGGGTTGGGTTTGGGTGGAGGTAAAATTGCGTTGCAGCTCCAGTTTAAAAGAACTGGAATGTTCTGGTGATGATTTAATGGTTCAGGTTTTACAGGGTTAACCCCTTGAAGCCTGAATTTATTTCCAATTATGGGAAAAAAATTTCACTTGTGTTTTTGCTTTCAAGTAGATAGTATTTTGGTTTCATTTTGGAGAGGAGGGGGTTTGAAGAGAATTCCTGACAATCGGCGTCAAGGGGTCAAGGGGACACCTTTTTTTCTCACTCCTGTACATTTCCATCCAGCCACACTTTTATACCTGGAGGGTGATGTTCGCTTGGGGCCAGTTCTTGAGATCAGACAGCAGTAAATACGAGTCTCTGTCAATGAAGTTAACACTGACAAGCTTTTCACAGCGTGGGCCCCCGAACTCTGGAGGACACTGGCAGAGTGCCCGCCCACCTCGCTCCACACAGGGGGCGTTGTTCTGGCAATCCGCCAACTCACACAGAGACATCGGTGACGGGGAAACTTCACACAACTGACCACTATAGAGACACGATAAGAAGAAGTGATGTTATTATGTTAGAGAAGCAGGTTTGGATTAGCCTTATTAAAATAACTGCCTAAGTAATATTTTCAGATTTCCCAGGAAACACAAAAACTGGACCATTTGTTGAATATATATTTACTAACAATTTTAATCAAAACATTTATAACAACAGATACAAACAAGGTCAATCAAATGTGGAACATGAGAGAATTGAACGACTTGGGCAAATTTTCCAACGTGCCAAAATGACTTAGACAGTTATTTTAATAGGGTGACGATGTGGCGAATTTGCAGTTCTTTTCTCACCTGTATCCCTCAGGGCAGACGCAGGCGTATCCGTTCAGCTCATCCACACACTGAGCCCCGTTCTGACAGCGATGCTCTTGACAGTCGTTATAGTCTACGCTGCAGTCATCGCCAACATAACCAGGAGAGCACACACACCTGCAGTACACAAACGCGGCAGTGAAAGCACAGCGCAGACAGACAGAACTGCATCCCAATATGACACTGACAGTCAGAAGGTGGTGTCAGCCGGTAGCACACACTCACTTGGGCCCGGAGGATGTGATGAGGCAGGTAGACTGATGTTGGCAGGGGCTTCTTCCAGGGGCACACACATCCTCCATTTCCTCACACATCTCCCCTATACACAAACAGAAAGAGTTAAACAAGTCCATACAAAAAACAGAGAACCACATAGAAATAGACCATGTAGAACAGGGGTGTCAAACTCATTCAGCCCAATGAAGCTGGACAAGTAAAATAATAGCATAATAGTTTGTTTTAGTACAATAATGAAAAAAAAACAACATTAAATTGTGAAAATATTTACATTTCTAAACTACCTTCTGACAAAAACATGTAAACAGCCTGAAAAAAAACTAAAATTTCATCCAAAAAAATAAGCGCAATTTTAACAGTATTATTCATACAATATGCTGCCGGTCACTAAACGTTTGTGTTGCATTGTGTGTAATGCATATTCATAAACAATAAACTGAGGCATAACATTGTTAAAGTTGCACATCATTTTCTGTAGACATTTCAGGTTCATATTTATTCAGGTTATTCAGATTTTATTGTTAATCCAGTTCCATGCAGTTCCATTCATGCATCTCTCTCTGCTTCTCCCCCACTCCAACCCCCACCCCCAGTCTTTCTCTATCTCTCTCTTG
>JAQQZY010000008.1:9959913-9970942 GCA_030068375.1 Ostorhinchus rueppellii
CTTTTATGTTTTATGTAAAGCACTTTGAATTGTCCTGTACATGAAATGTGCTATACAAATAAACTTGCCTTGCCTTAAGAAGTGTGAGCGCGGTACACTTACCCAGGCGGAAGAAGAAATAGATCCCACCAAGATCCCAATAGTTTAGCTACTTTGCACTGTGTTCCTGACGTGCATTACCTCAAATGACCAAAGTATCAAAGGTATCAACATTTTGAGTCATGAACTGATTCTAGAGTGTAAAGATCTGGTATGGAAGATAATATTTCAGTATCGATCTGCACATCACTAGTGGTCAGCCAGTGGGTAAAGATGACTGAAGACAGCCCATTGGCAACATGGACGTATGCCCTTTACTAACGCTAACCCTACTGTCAAGAAGCTAGCTAGCGTTAGCTCTGTGATCGGCAATGACAAGGTAAGCTAACATTTCTATTCTATGACTACTTAGAATTCTTTATCATTTGTGGGATTATCTACCGGCGTTCTCGACACCACGCCCCCTGTTTGAACACGTAAAATGTTGAAAAAAGAAAAAGTACGTGTTCCTGCTGGGATTCGAACATGGTAGACCATACTTCAGGGTGCAAATTTACGCGTTATGATTAGATTTTGTGGGAGGTAGGGTTCTACTACGCATGCGTCAGTTTCAAAAATAATAAATAAGCACTTTTAGTGCATTACAATTCTGAGACAGTAATTATTAGAAAAAATATTATATTAGACTGTCCTCTGTAAATACCATATGTCTAGAGCATGGGTCATGAATGTGTCTTGGTGACATGTCCTGTAAGAATGTTTAGACTTAGGAGGTATCTATCTGCCTGTTTCCATCTAGATCGGGGCCAGAGTGGTCTGCTATCCTTGGACAACAGGCCATAGAGTAGATGGGAGGGGAAGTACAGAAAGTACAACACACAGTCACTGAACCCATGCATCACTCTGTTTTGGATACCTAAGCCAATGGTGAACTTGATCAACGCCATTATGTTTTGACATTTGGACCAATGTGTGCATTATCCATGTTCTTTCATAATAACTTTCATAATAACTGCTGCATCCTGCTGTATGTTCTTGACTCCATGCAAGTAAAGTCTCCTGATTCCAGAATCCAGTCACTCCGTCTATTGCCTCAGTATCACAGAATTTGTCTCTCAGTAATATTGTAAGGTAAGAAGTTACTTTTAAATGACAATAGCAAGTAATCTGTAGTGTATTACAGTTTGGAAGTAATGTGCACAACACTGATAATGACTACGCTAGCTTATATGCATGCATTTAACATATAGAAACCAACTCACAGCAGTCGGAGCGAGTGCAGTCCACTAAAGGCCATTTTAGGGATACAACGCAGGGAGTTGTAGCTCAGGATTCTGCAATGTAAAAATAATTACACATGAATGTATATGTAATTCAGCTGTTTCCATCCTACTGTCACCACTAGAATGAAATACTGATTCTTGGCTCTGAGGGGCCGGGGCAGTTCAGGACTTACAGAGTGGTGAGCTGGCTCATGTTGGCGAATGACGAATTGGTCAGAGAGTTAATCTTGTTGTTGCTCAGGTCTCTGAAAAGAAATTCCAGGATTATTAGTTGACTGTATTGATCTGTTCAAAGAGAAAGAGGCCACAGAAGAATGAAAACTTACACCAGCTGGAGGTATTTGAAGGTAGACAGCTCCTTTGGCACAACACTGAATTGGTTTCCATCTAGATACCTGAAAACAGAGAGAAATCAGATCACATATGTAGCCTGATGCAGACTTCACATTTTCATTCATTTTGACATTAAAAGTTCCTTTTTTTATTAGCGCAGCTGGAAAAAATATCACCATAATACAATGCATCTATGTTCTGAAGCATTCAACTGTATCGTACATTTCCCCTCAGCTAGTAAATTCAGATGTTGCAATCCTAGTTGTAATTTAGTTGCCGAAGATTGAATAGAAAAAAAATATGAAGCAACTAAAGTGGACTTTATGAGTGAATAAAAAAAATGTTTTATGGTTCTAATGATAATATGTGTCCAAGAATTAAATAGTGTTTTTTGTTTTTAAAACCACAGTCATCTTTTTCTTTCAACTGCAAACAGCTGTACGTTTATGTAACAGTTTTACAAGAACTGATGAGGAAGACATTTTACATTCAGGGTTTTTTTTTTGTGAATTTCCTGTTTAGCTGTGATGTCTGACTGTGACCCCTCTTGCTTCTTTTTAACAGATTGAGGTACATACATATAAACGTGTCGAGTGTTCATGGAACATACTGATGTATGTTCGAGCTGCCGCAGTTGACATCACGCCTGCGGGGATGCGTCCACCCTGCTGATTGCTAACACAAAGGGCTGTCACCCTGATAAA
Source organism: Ostorhinchus rueppellii (assembly GCA_030068375.1). Classification (NCBI taxonomy): domain Eukaryota; kingdom Metazoa; phylum Chordata; class Actinopteri; order Kurtiformes; family Apogonidae; genus Ostorhinchus; species Ostorhinchus rueppellii. Next base: position 9,962,273 of record JAQQZY010000008.1, read on the forward strand.
TGACTGATTTCGGGCTAGGTCCCTGTGAGGGGACCTGCGGGGGCTTTCTCCTGCTATTGTTTTAGACTGTACTCAGAGTGGGAAGGGCCGAGGGGGCTGCTGGTTTGTTGGGGGGCCTTTGGGTTCAGAGGTAATGATAGGTAATGACGGTGCAGAGGCCACTTGGGATAATGATGGAGTAGCAAAACTCTCCAGATGACTAGATGAAAGCCCAGAACAGAAGAGCACACCTGGTCACACCTGCTGGGACAATGACAGGCCTTAAGGCTCACACAGCATGTGTGTGCATTTACGTGTGTGTGTGTGTTTGTGTGTGAGTAAGTAGGTCTGAACCACTTGGAGCAGTATTGGAAAGCTCCAGACCTATTCCATTCCCTCCCCTTTCCATTGAAAACTGCTCATTAAAATGTCCTCTTGCTCCCCTGTGCTCCTGTGGACAGCCTTTTGGCCCTCATACAACTATGTACACACAGACACACAAACACACACTCACAGAAATCCTTGGCTCTCACTGTGAGAGTGACATCAGTGCTAGCCCTGAGGGCTGCAGCGAGCACAGAAGAAGAATGTCTGAGAGAATAACTGCAGGGTTTATTGACTTCTTCCCTTTTCTCTCTTCCACAAATGATGAGATCTGTATTTTTTTATTTTTTTTTCGGCTGCACTGTTTTTACTGACTCTTATATCTTTTCTGACTTTTTGAATCACTCCCATTGTCTCCTTTGGTTTCATTTCCAGACCTGCCTCCAACAATTCCAGATAAATACCAGCTAATACCTTAAAAGGATAAGAAACGGATGCAATTAGCATGAGTAATACCAAGGAACTCACAGTTCAGTCACATTTCTGGGGATGCCTTTGGGCAGTGTGTGGAGGTGCTTGTTACTGCAGCGCACCACAGTCTCCAAACAAGTACATTCACTGGGGCACTGTGGTCTAGGCACACAGCTTGACTCCTCTTGGCCTGGGAAAAAGAGCAGATAAAGGAGAGTTAGATACCACAGAGGTGAAGAATGTAGGAATGAGGACACACTTAATCCTCTTCGCCCGACCGAGTGCGTATGAGCAAGAGAGTAATAAACACACAGACAATAGGCAAAAGATTATTGTTGCAGGCAAAAAAACATAAAGATAAGACTGTACAAACAGAACAATCCTTCAACCTGATGGTGAGGCATCGAGACAATGAAAAGACAGGAAGTGAAAAATGTGAAAAGTAATAGAGGACAGAGAGAGAAGAGCCTCGCCAATGTAATATCGACCAACTACAAGAAAGAATGGAGGCTGCCTGAGGCCTGAAGACAAGTCTAACATTCATTCAAGTGCAAATAGGCTGACTGGTCAATAAGGCAAACAGCTCAATAGCTCCACTCAGCCCGGCATCGACCAGCAGCTTAGGAACTGCTGAGTGGCAATCTATTCACTAAACAAAAGAGTGGGACAATAGCAGCCATTATTTAAGATGATCTCAGACACTTTATGCAGCTCTTGTACATTATGTATTGAGGACGAGAAAGCAATGTTAAAATCTTCATCAGTCACCATCAGACAGGTTAGTTTCAGCAGCGGCCATCTGCTGTAATGAGGATGTTTATCTCCTTTAGAACAGACAACTTCATTGGAACTTAATATATGATCCCATCAGAAGCAAGGGCATGAGACATGTTGGCAGAACCTACCCTCCTCACAGCGGAAGTCAGGCAGCGCCACATCCTGCAGAGGAATCTCTTTCAGGAATGCTGGACGCTGGCAGCGAGGGTTGCCGGTCACAATTTTCCGGCTCCTCAGCCAGTCACCAAGCCAGGCCAGACGGCAGTCACAGTTGAAGGAGTTAGCCAGGAGGTTACTGGGAAAAAAGAATGAGATAGGTACAATAAATTTGATGAAATTTAAGCAATATAATAATCAGAATCAGCATAATTGGCCAAGTTTGTGCACAAAAGCAAGGAATTTAACTCCAGCTTAACCTTAGCTCTCAGCTTTAGAATAAGTATATGTATAAAAGTAGAGAATAGAGAATAAAGGATAATAATTTTCACAAAACTGTAGTGCGACACTGGATGGTAAGCAAAACATGGGAGACTTGTGCATATAGTGCAAATATACATTGGATAATATGATAAAATATAATGAGCAGTGGTGAGCCTTTTCTCTAATTTTATTCAAATACAAATCTTGAGTACTTACATTTCATGGAACTTTATAATTCCGCTCGTAAAGGTTACAATCTTTCTTTATCCCCTAGATGCATCTCCCAAATGTGTGTCTCCACATGTTAAGCCAAATAAAGTCTTTAAAAATGTTTTTGGATTCACTGGAAAATGCATTGCCACAAGGATGAAAACAGACTTGTTTCTCTAAACTCCTGAAGAACCGACTCTTTAGAGCTAAGTGGTTCTCACCGCACAGCATCACTACAAATGTATGATGATTTTATAGAATCTATAGCATTTACTATGGATTAAAAATGAGCTTGACCTTAAGGAACTACAGCAGTAAAATGTAATATACACTTTAATGCAGCAGCAAAATCAATTGAAAAACATTATATATTCATTTTACTGCAAAATGCATCAACTGGAAGTACATAAATGAGCTTTGAATGGAAAACTGTAGCAAGTGTTTTCAAGTAAAGGCTCTGAGCAGTCGTATCTTCTGTCACTGATAATGATATGCTTACAGGGTGGAGAGGGTCTGCAGGGTGTCAAAAGCCCCAGGGGTGATGGTTGTCAGCTGATTGTCGTAAAGAGACAGCAGACGGACATTATGCAGCCCTGTGAAACTGTCGTTGTGGACGCAGCTGATCTTGTTGTTCCTCAGCATCCTGAAATAGAGACAGTTGAAACAGATCAGCTCAAAAATGTACAAATATGGTGAGATTTAGAAAACCGACATGCCTGCGGCTGCAGTACTCACAGCATACGGAGCCCTTCAAGGCCACGGAACATCCCGCTTCGGACAGAGTCGATCTGATTGGCTGTGAGGTGAAGCTCATTGACAGAAGATGCGCCTTCAAATGCACCATCCTCGATCTCTGTCATTTTGTTGTTGCTAAGGTTACTGTGGAAAAAACAAAAAATGATGGAAGAGAGCAAATATAACCTGTAATTTTGAGATCAATTCGTGGATGATAGAGTCAGAGAGTAAAGTAAAAAGTTCACTCACATTTTCTTCAACTGGGAGAGGTTCTTAAAAACTCCTGTGGCCTCCAGAGTGGTGATCTCATTGTTGTTGAGGCGGCTAGACGAAAAAAAAAGTTGAAAGTGTTCATTCATTCATTTTCAAGGTTAAAATATACATACTTAAACATGACTTCTTTTTAACCCTTTCATGCATAGTGGTCACTCCAGTGGACAGCTGTTCAAAGGTGTTCTCTTGTATATTTATGGGTTTTGTTTTAGTTCCATATCAGCCAACATGTCGACGTTCATGCATCATCCCATACACTGTAATTCATACCATGACTGTAACTTTGCTGTTTTACATAAACCTGATCTGCAGTAATGCCATGTTTGAGTGAAAAAAAGGAAATTGTCATTAGACTTTAATTAACATTTTTGTTTTGTTTGCTTTTATAAACAAAAACATGCTTTTTTTTTTTTTTTGCAAATTACCTCTGTGAAACGAATAATAACTAGTATGAGAGTATGTTAAAATAGGAAAAAAAACCCAGAGTAGGGGCATTAAACATGTTTTTATTTCATAGTTTTCACACAATATATCAGTAAATATTTGTTTCTTTGCTTCGAAAATTAAACACATGGCGTCCCACTGAGTGGACTTTTTGTAATTCCATGAAAAATAGGTTCATAAAAAAAATTCAATCACATTTGTTTGTTTTTTTCATGCCAAAAGAGGAATAAAAAACACTTGGGGAAAAAAATCTTGATTAATTTCACGCATGAAAGGGTTAAAAAGAAATCGCCTACTACTAAAGCTTCTAAACTACCTCATCTTTCCTCTCATTGAATCTAGATAACTCACTACTTCATTCATTAATTTTCTATACCCGCTTTATCCTCACTAGGGTCACGGGGATAACTCACTACACCATCCAGCAATTAATTAAGCACAGATATGGTGCCTGTACTTACAGTAAAACTGGTTTCATGTAACACACACCTTTCACATTAAATAAACTACAAATCACCCTCAAACTGAAGACCCCCATTCCACTTAAAACCATATTATCTGGAGTTTTTTAATAATTCATGCAACAGTTTTCATTTATTCTTTTCTATTTCTATTCAATGTTCTCAGGCCTCGCTTGGAGGAGAGATTCTAATCTCACTGAGACTCACTGATTAAATAAAGATTAAAATAAAAGAAGGATAACTGAGGACTGAGGTCATTTTACAAGTATTTACCCCCACCAAGGAGGCTGTTGCTTTGTTGGCTGGATGACATAGAAAATATTGGACTTTAAGGCATGTGCTAGGGATGAATACATTACATTTTAGAGAACACCGATTTAAAAAGGTTTTCGTTTCACTTTTTCTAACTCTGTAGGATATGAAGTTGAATTGAATTACAGGACTGTGGTGTTTGTGGTCTCCTAATTTAGTCAAGAAGTTCTTAATCAGTTTGGCTTATCTCCCTCTACGCTTTCATTCTGTCTTAATTTCTATAAAATATGCTCTGTGAGTGCTTACAGCTCTGTGGTGGATGCTGGGATGTGTTCAGGGATCTTGGTCAACTTCAGATTGGAGCAGTCCACGACGTTGGACTCACAGCGGCACTTGGGAGGACAGACTGGATCACTGTTACAGGCATTGTTCAGCCGGGTGTCCTCCGTACCTTTAACGGAGAAAAACCAAACATACACTCATTAAACTGCAATCCAATCCAACTTTATTTGTAAAGCACTTTAAAACAAACACAGTGGACCAAAGTGCGGTACAGAAAAATAAATAAAGAATAACAGTTAAATACAAGACTAGATTAAATACATAAAATCTGTACAATTAAAAACAACAACAAATTAACCCCTTAATGTCTGAATCGATTTCCAATTGTGGGAAAAAAAAAATTGACTTGCGTTTTTTCTTTCAAGTAGTATTTTGGTTGCATTTTGGAGTGGGGGTTGATGCGAATTTGCATCAATAGGCATCAAGGGATTAAAAAAAAATAAGAACAATAAACCAATAACAAGTAAAACAACTGAAAAAGAATAATATATTTAAACCATCTCACATGGTTTCAAAAGCCAAGGCGAAAAAATGGGTTTTAAGAAGGGATTTAAAAACAGACAGAGAGGAAGCCTGTCTGATATGGAGAGGCAGATCACTCCATAGTTTAGGAGCTACTACTGAAATCTTGCTCGCTGTTGGCTCTAACACAAGCTCTGCACTTTCCCAGGGTGGTCCTAGTCACACAGCCATGTCCTTCCAAATCTGTCACTAGTTTTTCTTATTGTGACCTAACTAATCTTTAACCTTAGGTGCCCTAAAGAACATCCTTCAGCTCACCTACCATGGCAGGGAGATGAATGCTGGGGGCGAGGGCGAGTTATTTTAGAGGAGTGATAGAGTGGAAGCAGTGGGCTGTAAAGAACAGTAGCAGGGGAGATTGAGATAGGGATGCCAAAGAGGATTTGGGCAGCCAGCTTCAGTGAAGTGGAGCACCTAAGAGAGAGAGAGAGGACGGCTGTGGGGAGGAGGTTGAAATGATGCATTGAAGGGTGTGTGGACAGGTGGAGTCAAATGGGAGGAGAGGGAGGAAATGGAAACAGAAGGGCATGAGGGATGTAAACGCATGCGAGAGAGAAGATGTGGAAGCAGGAGAGACAGATGAAAGAGAAATTGAAGATGAGTGGCAGTAGAGGGGTGCAAAGACGTCTGTCCTGAGAGGAAAAGCAAGAATGAGGCAGCGTGGGGAGTATGGGGAGTGTGGGACGGCTTCCTGCACCTCCTCAGCCTATGAATAGACGTTACGTGCCAAAAAGCGTGCTGCCAGTTACATCATGGCTTCTCAATAATGGAGCAGCACTGGGAGCCACTTAGAACAGTGTGTGGGTGTCTCCGGATGTGTGTATTGTGTCTCAGTGTCTGCGTATAGATGTGTATGTGTGCGTGTGGAGCTTCTGAGTGTGCACATGTTCCATTTAGAAAGAACAGCCTGGCACTTTTGTTAGGATAACATTTTGTGTCCTGTTCCCTTTTGCATGCACACATCGCTGCACCTCTGACTGAGGTTTGGAGATGACATCATCGAGATACCGTGGGGCACCCAGACCACAATCTCGAACAGGAAAACCTCAAATAACCAGGACAAAATCCTACAGCTGAGTATGAAAAACCTGTCCAACTAAAGGGAAACCGATTGAAACCATAACCTAACCCCAAAGCCTCTTTGTGGACGTTATTAGATGTTCAGGCACTGAAAAAGTGAATCACAGAAATAACTTCCTCTGGCTTTGGCTTTTTCTGGAGCTGTGTCATCTCTCAGAGCGCAGGGTGCAGATAGACGCAGTAATGCAGGTCATTAAAGAACTTTCCCTCTCTTGGCCAGACAACAGGAAAAGGCATTTCCTGCTACAGAAGAGGAAAAGAAAGTACATCACGATGCTTTGATCCTGAGGATGTAGAGGAGCCGGGGGAGATTCGTGAGCCTGAGTCATCGTCACCGTCACAAGTGCATGGTGGCGACACTTTTACTGTCAGCAGATTTAACGAAAGTGGAGAAAGCACAGAGGAGAGGGATGAGGTTTTTCCTCTCTGAGGCGCAACATGACTCATACATATGGAGTTGTAGAAGTTCTCATAATTCCCTGCAGCTTGGTTGCTCATTATCAATGTATTATGGAATTCCCGTGCTGTTAGTGATTGTGTGTGTGTGAGTACAAGTGTGTGTGTTGTGGTGGTTTTCATTGTTATCATTCAGGGAGGCTGAAATTCTCATTAATCACATTTGGCTTTGATCTTCCTTCTGCTTACATAGTTCTCCCATTTGTTCTCTAAGTCAGTGTAGTGTGTTATCTGAGCTTATCAACCAAAGACATTAATTTACGCACACGTACACATGCATAGACACTGAATCACACAACGCACGCAGAGTTCGACACACATCACTGCTCCTCCTAGTTATTTTCTTGGAAGTGCTCTTGTTAAGAGGTCCGGAAACATCCGCTGATAGGAATCTGGGTCCTCTGGTGGGCTTTATTTTCTTTAGCTTTTACTGATAGAAAGGACACACTTTCCTTCCCCTCTGTCCTTTTCTAACTCCCTCCTTTTCAACCCCTCTTGGTGAGTGACTGTCTGTGCCGATGCCAAAGCAAAGAGCCACTTCCTTTTGCCTATATCTGTTGAGACTGTTGGAAAAACAGAGCTGAGGAGAAACAGACGCACTCACACATATAATTCATTAAAATGCACACTTACAGTACTTACAGACACTCATGGGCCCAATTTGCTGGTCTCACATACAGACATGTCATCAGAAGCGTGAAGTTTTCAACCAATTTTAACCTAAAAGCCCAATGTTTACTCTGCGCAGACCATTTCCTCTGAACTTCATCTTATCATTTTCGGTATTAAAAGATAATTCAGGTTTATTACAACGTGGGTCTTCAGTATTTGGGGTTTAAGGAATTTTTTGTGAATGTGTGGTCAAATTGAAAGAAGAATACCCAAATAGGACAGAAAAATAAAAGATATAACCATAAATGGAGTCAAAAAGTGAGCACAACAGACAGTATTGGATGTGCACTTTAGGCCAGGGGTGTCAAACTCATTTTACAATATGATCAGAAGTGGGCTGGACCAGTAAAATAATAACATAATGTTGTAAAAATAATGTCAACCCCAAACTTTTCCTCTATGTTTTACAGTGAAAAAAGTCTAATTACATTATGAAAACAATTACATCTACAAAATAGCTGTAAAAAAAGTGAATAGCATGAACAACCATGAAAAAACTGAACTGTACTGAGAGAAATAAGTGTAATTTTTACAATATTATGTCTCAGATTCTCATTCATACATGTGCATGACAACATACAGATCGCAGTGGATCTGCAAATACATTTAGTAACAGGCAGAATATTGTTAAATTGCACTTAATTGCAGGTTGTTCATATTTGTTCAAGTTATCCACTGTTTTGTGAAAGAATACTTTATGAACGCAAACATTGTCATACTGTAATTTGAGTATTTTACTGGTCTGACCTAGCCTAGAAATCTAGACCACATGGCGGCAGAAAATATTCTTGCCGAGTTTGTGTTCTAGCATCACAGGAGGAGGAGCCCATCATTGGTCCGAAAAGTACGTCAGACCAATCAAAACGCTCTGTCTGTGTAGCCAGTCATTGGGGCGGGCTTTGCATGATGACGACAGGGGTGTGCGAGGGCGAGATAGCAGAGCAACCATAGAGAGCAACGACGGTAGGTGTGGCTAACGAACCGCGATCGTGTGAATTATTATCTTTGTCATCGATTTTGGAAGAGTTGGACTCTGGCTTTTCTTTGAAAGTTGAATAGGAAGAAGCACTCAAGTCATTTGTTTTAAAGAAGGATGGATTTGCTGTTTTGCCGGCTGGCTATGGTAAAAGTCCCTCTATCACTCTGAATACGTTACAGTCAGTGCGTTTACATGTATGGTGAGAAAATCGAATTATTGCCTTAGCTCGACTAAGGTCGGAGTCATAAATGCCATGTAAACACCTTAGTCGAG
>JAQQZY010000008.1:9973562-9988812 GCA_030068375.1 Ostorhinchus rueppellii
TGTGAAAACTGTAGCACATTTCAAACGGGACCAGAAAATAACTTTTATCCCTCCATTGACTCTCGTTCATTTTTTTTTACACGTTAGGTCCAATGGCCCGGAAATCGACCGGAAATAGATTCGCGTCACTTAGGCTCCCTATTGCATAACCATTATTTTTGATGACTTTTGATGACCTGATAATTTTTTTTGTAAGTGTAGCTAGCAATGCAAGCAATTAAATACAACAAATTTTCTATTTTGAGTGAACTCTGTTAATACAAAGGTTAAAATAAAGGTGTAAAGCTTTGTATTTTGAGTCATATGTCCCTAATGAACTGGAAAGAACCATATAATTTAACACCAGAAAATCTATTACAGGTTTTATTTATATACTAAAACTTTTTTTTTCCAAATAAAAAAGCAAAAAAGACAGTTAAAGTGCTGATAATTGGTGCTCAAAATGTAAACTGCAGCAGCCGGAAACAAGTCTGAGGCAATCTGATGCAAAAATAAACGTCTTTTATTACCTTCACAGACACCAGTGTCTATGCATTTCATCTACACAGAGTTTTCATCAGGGAATAAAAACTTATTTTTGATCACATTTGCAGATGAGATGCAGACGTGGATTATTCTGGGCCTTCGAATGGCTGCATACCAGGGGGAAGGTGCTATATGTATTTTTACTCCTTCTCCAGGATGTGGACAAAACAAGAGGCTTGTTTTCCAATGAGACCCTGAAACCCACCGCAGAAGATGTGTGTGTGTGTGTGTGTGTGTGTGTGTGTGGGTTTGTGTGTCTTGTGATCAAAGGTGCAGCAATATCCATCCTCTGCAACAGGTGTGTTATCTGAGTGTTTACAATCCAGCTTTTTGCATGATAATGCTGAAAAGGTTCAATGTAGCAGTAGGTTTCAGAAGCCATGGTGTGGGGTCTAGACCGATAGAGTCGCCCAGATTTCTTATTAAAATAGATAAAAGGGGGCATTTATTTAGCCACGATGTGTGGTGTCTCAGTAACTGTGGTGAGAACAGTGGGTGTGTGCTGTGTCTGATCTCAATCTGGCCGTTGAAACCATGTGTGTCCGTGTGTTTGTGGAGATGATAGATTTATTCTCCTCTCTACCTCATGATTCCATTCCTGTGTTATTACACAGACCTGGGAGTAAACAACTTCTGTGTTGGCTCATGTTTTATAGTGTCAGGAGTGTGTGCAGTAGTGTATATATATATGTGTGTGTGTGTTTGACTCACAGGGTCTGTATAGCTCTTAGTGAAGTGAAGGTGCCCTTGGCGAGGGTTTGGATCTTGTTGTCGTACAGTGATAACAGCGAGAGATTCTGCAGGTCCTGGAAGGCGTTGGCACGAACGCAGTGGATCTTATTGGCATTCAGCAACCTGAGAAAATAAAAAATATAATAATAAGGGAGCAAAATAGAGTGGAGGAGAAGAAGGAGCAGATGCAGATTGTCACTGTTTCTTTATGCATTCATTCATTATACATTCCATCTAGAAAAGTATGCTCAGGTACAAAGTTTATCTGAAGGTTATGACTCCTTTACTGAGTGGGAGTAAAGGGTTTTTGGTATTCTGTATATGTCTGCAGAGTATCAGCAGAGCGTGTGTGTTCTACTCACAGCAGTTGCAGGGCGTACAGGCCGTCAAACACCCCCTTGGGCAGGTCGGTGATCTTATTTCCATACAGCACACTGGAAAATCACAACACAGACATGATTTACACATGGAATATGACAACGGAGAGGATATTTATGTACACAAACTCGGGCCCGGACACTTACAGGGAGTTGAGGGAGCGCAGACCCTGAAAGGCATCGGGAGCTATCTCTGAGATCTGGTTGTTGCTCAGGTCTCTGTGGTTATGGAAAAAGGCCAAAGAGTCAATAAAAGTGATGGAGGATGTTGAAAATGTTGGAAAAACTCAACGAATAAGTCCCTGATCCCATGTGTTATCTGGGTATTACCAGTGGGGGGGACTTTGGGTTGTAAAGATTTTCAGGGTAAATGTTGTGTGAATTGGAGCCTGTATTTGATGGTGCGCACCTTCAAGGGATTTGATGAAATGAAGCGGACGGAGAGAGCTTCAGAGCCAATCTAAACATTTACTTGTATTACTTGTGGCCTATTGACTGGCCCTGTGTTGCATCAAGGTGTGTGTTTGTGTCTGTGTGTGAGTTAAAACGGTGAACTGAGCCAAAAACCAAAGCGAAATACAGTAGAATACCTCTGAACATTGGCGTTGTTAATAGGATCCACAGGCCTCTCCCCACAGGATAACCACTAAGCCTGTGTGTCTATGTGTTACTGTGTTTTTCTGTGCAAGTGAATGCAACAGTAAAAGGCAGAAAGAGAGAAAGACAGATGAAGAGAGAGTTAATGGAGTATGTGGACTGAACTCCAGTCGACTGGATACCTTTGAAGGAAAATCATCATGTGGTGAAGAAGAGGGATATTTTCTCATTTGGGGGTAACAGTTAAATAAGTACCCATTCGTCTTCCTGCAAAGGACTGAGGTTTCCTGGAAATGAAAACGTGGCGAAGGAGCCAACATCTGCAGCGGTGTGTGTCAGTAAACTCAGACACTGGTGTGCTTGTGTATGTGTCGGTGTGCAGGGGCTGTTACTGCATCCGTGTCTTGAGAAACGGTTCATGTGTAGGTCATCCAAACTGGGACAAGGTGAGAGAGAATGTGTGTGGTTTCATATACTGGGACAAGGCGATACTCAGGGTCAAGGGAGGCATTGCACACATAACTGCACACACCATAAATAAACAAATAAATACCCAGATGCATGAATAAACGCCTATTTATAACTTTTTCTGACCTAAAGTACTTAACTACTTTACATACATAATATGCCAGAAAACTGCCACAACATAATTATGATTGAAAAAAAAAAAAAAAAAAAATCGGACTCAACCCAGGACAGTCATCATATTCAAGATGATGTATGAGCGCTGTCTACACATGCTGTGTAATGACAGTGTTGGACACAGGACAGACTGGGCCAATGAGGGCAAACAGCCAGCTAAATCAACAGAGGCAGAGAGGGTCAACACAGACATGCAGCCATGGATTGTTGTTGCTAAATGCAGAATCAGCAGTAACAGTAGCAGGCCGTGTCAGTTTAGGAGAGGGCAGCATGTCACACTACCGTAAAATCTATCCTGTTTGTAGTTTATGGAAAAGCACAAATTTGCACGTCTTCCATAGTAGAGTTTGATGATTTTTTTTGTAACGATGAAAAAAATCTATTTTGCACATTAACCCCAAAAGACCCAGTGCCACTTTTGTGTCAGTTCTCAAATGATTTTTTTCCTCTCTATTTCACCTTTGCTTAACTGATTTATCAACATTTATTATAATTATTCTCTGTATTTAGCAGTTTTCAGTGTAAATCATGTATTTTCCTATATTTATTTTACTGATCATCTAGATGAGCATTAAAGCTCAGATTAAAGTTGAGGGTTATTATATGAAAAACAGAGAAAACTGAAGAAAAAGTGACTTTTTAATTGATTAATTGAACATAAACCAAATGTGTCCATCCACTGTCACTGATCAGATAACCATAGAAAGATGACAATCTGCATTTTACACCAATTATTTACATGTTTTGACAGGATTAGTGGACCAGCAGATATTTAACAGTTACATCAGTGGATGGTTTTGTCGATGGTGGATGTTTGGGTCTTTATGGGTTAATACTGATAATCTGTTGGGGGCATGCTCAGTCAGAACATGACTGCTTCTTCAGTTTTTTTTAACGAGTGTAAATTTGGTGATACAGTAGTGGAAAAGGTTTTTGGACATCCTTAAAATTTTACATAAATATTATCATAAAATATTTGTGGGAAAATCTCTTTTGTGTTTCAAAGGGTGTGTGCATCAAACAGCCACAAACAAATGCACATTTAAAAAAAACCATTTTTGTAGTGTTAGGAAGAAAAAAATGACGCACATAAATTCTTGACAGTTTCAACATGTCATGGCTTGTATGCTTTTCATTATCTTGTTGAAACATCCAGTTTTGACCTCCAATGAACAGAGCATGTGCAGAAGAGATCATGTGGGTTTGGAGGACACAATACGAAGAAGAGTTCAATAACCCAACAGTGATTCTTAATGCAGTATTTCATGTTTTTCAATGTACTTGGCTAATTTGGTGTATGAAAAAAAAAAGATTCTCACTAAAGTCAGTATCAGAGTCTGTCCACGTTATTTTTTTAAATAAGAATTATGCCTTTTATTTTGTTAACCCTTAATAAACATACCAATATGGTTTACTCTACAGTACATGAGTAAGAAAAAAGACCCAAAAAAAGGGACCTCTCTCACTCTTGTTACACAAAACTCTCAATTTTCCCTCAAGTCAAAGTCAGGGGAACTTTAATGAGCTAGCAGCTGCTTCAGTGAACTTTTTATGGAGTTTTATATGTTGCCATTTGTTAAATTTAACTGATATGATGCAATAAAATGAAGTCTTTGTCTGTCGCTGAAACAAAATGAATGCACTGCACGTCCCTGCTGACTGCTCCGTATTCACCTCAACTGAACTTCAAACTTTTTTCAGTGCTGGATGATAAACCAGAGTGGAATCTTGTCAGAAATGCGGAGGAACTCTTTGACCTTAAGGTTTGCTTCGTCTTGCTGCTGCTATGTTGGTCGGGGCTGGTGGTGTTGGGAGTTATAGGTTTGGCTGACCCGTGTACGCTGGCTGGGTGAGTGGACAGCTGGCTAAACGGGTAGAAAAACCACTCTGTCTCAACTACCAGCCTGTCAGTGTTCACTCCCAAAGAGAAGTGAAGCCTCAGCCCTCATTCCAGCACATTCTCCATCCCATCATCATGTCTGCCGCAGTTTACAGTTTGCCCACGCAGGCACAACACACATACGGCCTGGACAACAGCAGCCAGGGGAATACCAGTGTGCATCAACAAAAGATGAGAACTGTTATTATGCACATGTATCATTGAGTGCTTGCTTTCCATGCCACCCCAAGTCACAGGACAAGAATGTTTTTTTTTTTTTTTGTTAGACGCAGACAAAATAAATACTTCATGCTGCTCGGCTGTGGACTGAGAAGACTGCCAATTCACAGTAGTTCTTTTTCCAGCCCTCAACTTCTTGTTCTCATCTGTATTATTTAGCCTTAAGGTGATTGTACTGTTGTACTTACATCCTACGCAGCTTCTTGTAGGGAGAGAAGGCTCCGGGAGGGACGGACTTAATCCCATTCTGCTCCAGACGTCTGGAGAAAAGAAAAGAGAGGAGAGGAGAAGAGAGGAGAGGAGAGGAGATACCATCAGTTAACCAAACAATAGACTTCTCCATGGCAACTATACTGAGAAATCCCCCCTGACCTCTGACCTTTGGTGCTTGGCCTGATTATATTAGCGGTGATCTATTCCACAGCTGTAATAGGTCCAGGCATATTGGAGTCATAACATCCTCAGAACCAATAAACAGTCAGAGTACTAAAGTGCTGTGGAAAAGGACTGGAGGGGGAAAAGGCACTGTCTTGGTTTGTGGGAGGGTGTTAAGGCCCTCAGCTAAAAGTCATATTTCTTCATGGCACAACATTTACTGTTTCCAGCACTTATGTTCTCATCTGAGATCCTGGAAATCAATAATGATCTCACTTGTTCTTGTAAAAATTGTCTTTGTCCTATGGGTGTCTGCAAAGTGTCTGCCGAAACCCTCGCAGCGAAATGAAATATGACTTCTTTTAGTTTACTTTTTCCTGCTGAGCCTAAGAGCTGCTGAAGCTGAAGTTGACAAGAAAAAGCTCTGACAAAATCTTACCATACAGACACACAAACATACACTTGGTCATTTAGCACAGAACAGTCTCAACCCCTAATCAGTCTCAGATGGTCTTAGGGAAACAGACATCACTAAACCCCATTAGTGTGGGCATGCGTGTCTGCGCGTTTCAGGCCGACTGCTACTTGGGACCGAGCTCAGTCCCAGACTAATTCCCTGGTGTAGCCGGCAGAGGGCTGTTTATCTGCAGGTCAGTTCACAGCTTTTAAAACTGTCCTTAACAAGGCTTAGCAGGGCCCGGAGGGAGCCAGCTGTGGGCTTGTCTGGTTGTCCTGCGTTGCCGACATCCAGCAAAGGAACTGGCTGCAGAACAGAGACGTGGGCCTGTGCTAGGTGTGGTTGGTCAGTGGCTACGACTGGGCGAGTGAAGGAATCTAAAGATCATTAAAACACTATTTAACACCGCAGGAAAATGAGAAATATGTCAAATTCTGCAAAATTCCTTGGCAAACAGAATGTTGTTGATAGACATCTCCCTCCTTCCCTTAAGTATGTGATTATGTGAGGCAGACCATTTCAACATGATTTACTTATTCTGTTACAGACACTTCAGATTAACTACATGCTACTGAGGCCTCCTGCTATGTGTATGTCTGTTCATGGGGGGTAAATGTTTTGTTAGATACAAACCACAGCCACTTAACAGTTTTGAGTTGCCAAATTTTTCAATGAAGAATATTTCCTCTTCAAAACAGTGGCCTTCATTTATGCAGCGATAGAGGAGCGCAATTGAAATTCTTCGGATAGCAGTGATTCCAGACCACAGATTCCTGTGGTGGACATGCTCTCTCCGTCTGTTTTTGTCTGACTGTCCCAATGTGTCTGTGGATTTACAGCGGAGTGACAGCGTTGCGGTTGCTCTGCCCTCACCATGCGGCAGAGTGGTGGGCCAAGTGGCTTTAGCGCCTTCTCTCATCAACCAGTCTGTCTGACTGGTCCAAACCAGTCTGGCACTCTACATGCTGTTTGCATGTGTTTCTGTGCTGGTTGCCTGCGTGCATGCCTACATGCTGTGGTACAACGGTGAGTGTTTCTTGACAAATTCCTCTAAGCAAGACAAGAGCACACAACGAATCTGACAACTTTGCAGCTTTTGCGTTATCACTCCTCACACATTGATTTGTGCTCACAACTAAATCTGTCAAATCAACAAAGGAGGTGCTCTGATCAATTAGTGTAACAGAAAAGAGACAATCTCTCAGGATCCCCTTCGATCAGTGGATCCAATCCAATTTATCTGCCTGAACATGTGTGTGTGTGTCTGTAAGCTGGTGTTTGTGTCAGCCCAATCAATGCTCTTCATCCTTTTCATTAGAGTTTGTGCATGGTTTTCATTAAGGGGAAACACATTACGCCTTTGGGTATTCACCCAGTGCGTGCGTGAGTCAGAAATGGATGGCAGGACCGCAGCGGCGGATGAAAGGCGGGGGGGAGATTTTTATGGCATGGTTCAGTCATTGCAGACAGAGACTATAGTGCATAATCTGTTGTGGTAGTGTTTAGGCTAACTGGGCCTGGTCTCACAAGAGGAGTACAGAAACCAGCTCACATCCCCGCAGCCATAAACACAACACTGGCATTCATTAGGGGAGAACAGGGCAGGGAGGTTGCAGTTCTCCGATTTGTACATAATGAGAGCAGGATGTGTGTGTTTGTGTGTGTGTGTGTGTGAGTTTCCAAGTGCCTCATTAACAAGGCATTAGGCTGGCCTTGATACCCAGCAGTCCGCCTTGTTGTAATTGAAACTGATTTTATAATGAACTTCAAGAACAGATCAAACCTGCGGTACTAAATTACGGAGCGGAATCCTCCCTTTCAATTATTATTTTTTCACTGTTGATCCGCCTCCTCGAACCCGCCGCTGGTGAATTGGAAAGCCAAGTGAGAGGGAGAAAAGACGGGGTGAAATAAAGAGATGCGACTATATTAGAGAGAAGGGGAAACACTGAAAGAAAATGCATTGTGGGACAAAAACCTGTGAGACTCTTGCGGGCAGGACAGGAGGAGTGTGTGTTTCACCCAGGTCTTGTAAAAGATGAATCAGAGCATAGTGGTTTATTATCAGGTCAAAGTTAAGTACCAATTAGATGTGAAGGGCATGCAGACTTTTAAATGCCTTAACTCATCTGCTGTCCAGAGAGAATCTGCTGTCTATAAAACCTGTGCATGCTAGACCTATCCTCTTTCTCCCTCTTCTGCCGTTAGAGCTGCCTGCTGGTTATTGGGCTCATAGATCACATCAGAGTCCATCTAAAAACATCCAGGAGAGTACGCCGAGGAGTATACAAACCATAAAATATAACAAAACCTAAGAAGCATCTCTATTTACACTCAAGAGGAAGGGGAACATCTCTAATATTCCATCCCACCTTAGTCTTATTCATCTAAGTTTTGTTACCTCTGCCAAGGAGGTTATGTTTTTGCCAGGGTTTGTTTGTTTGTTTGTTTGTTTGTTTGTTTGTTTGTTAGCAACATAACTCAAAAAAGTTACAGACAGATTTTGATGAAATTGTCAGGATATGTCCGCTCTGGTTCAAGGAAGAGATGATTCAATTTTGGAGGCGATCTGGATCACTGTCTGGATCCAGGAATTTTTTTAAATGATTATTTATCATTGTGAGACAGGGCATGGCGGCACAGAGTTTCATATGAGGTCATTCAGTACCATCTAGTGGAGGAAAGTACAAACACTATCTAAAAAAAAAACAAACAAAAAAAAAGTACAAACACTACCTTGGCGGAGGTCTGTGCTCTCCGAGTGCTTTTCTAGCTTCTACAAAGATAACAGGTGAAAAAAAGTACATATCAAACTCACATGAAGACTAAAGATAAACATGTGTATGACTGAATATTTACCCTTTCATGCATGGTGGTCACTACAGTGGACAGCTATTCAAAGCCGTTCTGTTGTATATTCATGGGATTTGCTGTTTTAGTTGCATATATCAGTGGACAATTGTGCATCATCTCCTACAGTGCAGTTTATACTGTTACCGTAACTACGCTGTTCTGATAAACCTGCTCTGCACTGACATGTTTTAGTGCAAATCAACAAACAAAACAGTTTTTTTCCCCATATCATCTCCATGAAGTCAATAGCTAGTATTAGAGTATGGTAAAATGTGGAAAAACATCTGATTAGCAGCATTTAAAATGTTTTCCATGTCACTAACCAATATTAGATTTTAAATACATGTTTCCTTGCTTCACAAATTAAAAGCATGGGGTCCAGCTGAGTGGATACTTTTGCAACTCCTTAAAAAAAAACTCATCGTATTGATGTTTTTATGCCTAAAGACGGGTAAAAACACTCAAGAAATATATCTTGACTAAGGTTTTCATAATTCATGCATGAAAGAGTGAATTAATTGCACATGTCTGGGAGGGAATCCAAAATATGGGCTCATTCTATGACGGTAAAGATAACCTAGAGAAGATGAAATGCAAACTTTTCAGACAAACATGTTAAGAGCCTAACATTAGTCATTCAGTGTGGCCGCTTGTTCTAACTTTTAATAGCTCCCATAAATATGCACTATTAGGCATATCCAAGTGTTCACTCAGACCGGGGAAGCTAAATTATCTCAGTTGCTGTGTGCTTATATTTTACTGTGTTGAAATAAATTAACAAAATATTCTCTCATTTAGTCCATATAATGCGTGCTTGTAAAATGTATTTATATTACTACTCGCTAATTAATACAGCTCTGTATTTCTTTGTAATAAACCACAGCGTTAATGACATGACATAACATTCTGTCTCAGCCCAGGAATTCCAACGGCTCAAAAATCAATAAATAGTTGAATAATTAATGATAAACATGTGATGACTAATCGATTAATCACTTGAATTAACAGCTTCTAATTGACCTGGAAAATCTTTGGGGAAGGACAGACCCGGTGTCGTCTTTGAAACGACGTACGATATTTCATGTGTGGTCATTCAACTGGGTAAGAACGCACCAAGGTGTGAACTGCATGTCCATACTAGGAAATTTAGCACACCACCGCAGTAGAAATGGGTCAGGGTTGTTGGGGAACATGGGATCTGTGACTTCCATGAAAGCTGAGTATTTATAAACAGACCCCATGGGGAGGAGGAGACCTAGAAACTTGCTGTGTCCTCCTAACTACACACATGCTCCTCGAAAGAACATGCAATGCGACCGCTATCGCTCTCCCTTCATTCTCCCTTTTTTCTCCCCATGCATAAATCACGGTGCCTCTGAACCACTGACTTCTTCAGCATTAAGTCGCTGATAAAGAGAGTAAAAGTAATGCCATGAAAATTCCAGCTTTGCATTCCCAGGAATTACAGTAGGCATGTGGGCCGTAAACAGTTAATGCCCAGACAGATGTTGGAGGACTGATAAAGCGAGGGAGGGATGTTAGCAGACCCCTGCATGTGGTTCACAGCCATCTGAGCCGATAAGAGCATGTAGTCTGAGTCTACGGTCTGCTCTCACTCTGCATGTGTCTCTCAAACAGATAAATGTCTCAGGTGATGCATGGTGAGAAAAGCAAGCTGCGACATCATGTGCACATAAAACATTCATGCACAAATCCTCTTGGTCTAGTTAAAGCCCTTCATGAGCGTACACGGGCAGATACATATGGAAACACACATTTTACGTGCAGAATGCCTTGCAGTGTTGATTCAAAGAACAATGCAGCTTTGAGTATGCCTGTATTTCTGTGCTTCTGCTGCCAAGGACACAAGTTGCACAAGAAGGCAGAAGAATCTAAACCTTAAACAAAATGAAAAACACAACCTTATTTTGCTTTTGCTTGCAGTTCTCAGCTCTACTGATAACACAACTTCAGCCAGGAGTATGTGGTTAAAACAACTGCATGTGGAGTTTTGGAATTTAAGTCTGTACCTCCCTCCTAACAATTGCGTTGTTTTCTTGGACTTCATTCAGAAAAAAATATCCGTAGACTTTTATTATGTGGCACAGAATCCTCGTGAGCTTTGTGATCATCATTTAAAGCTGCTTCAAATCTTTTAAGTCGGGTATCATGTAGTGTCCAGGGTTCTCCCCAGAAATTTATAGTATCCTGGCACACCCCCCTCCCTGGATGGACTATCGATCGCAGCGCCCGGCACACGAGGTTGTTTTTCTGGCCGCTCCTCCTCGGCTACACGGGCTGTGGTCATCACCAAGGACACAACAAAAAAATGCAGAGATCGCTCTCTGATCATCAGGCTTCGTATAACACTTGCATTTTGTTATGATTTGTGTCGTCTGGATGTAAACGGGAAGTGTGCAGGAGCTGTTTATGAAATTTTCCTGTGAAAATGATCCTTTAAAACATTTACGTGCTGTCAGATCCTGACCAATAAGAGTGCTTAATTTAATGCGTTACATCATATCCAACCAACGGGAAGAAAGTCTTGCGCTAAAACCTCAAAATAGATGCAACTCAGCGAGATTTCAAAGTAAAAACATCATGGCGCTGGAAAATTGAGCGCATGCCTGCAAACCCTGTTGGATTTCAGTAGGTTTTAACAAAATTATCAGTGGAAAATAGAAAAAAAATTAACTAAATTTGACAATGGGTGTAGTGGTGCTGAGCTAGCAGTATACTGGTGCAGTGCCGTTGTTCCATTGTCTACGGCAGGGGGAGGCATTCCTAGTCCTCGAGAGCCGCAATCCTGCATGTTTTAGATGTTTCCCTCTTCCAGCACACCTGACAGTCGTTATCAGGCTTCTGCAGAGCTTGATGATAGGCTGATCATTTGAATCAGGCGTGTTGGAAGAGGGATATATCTAAAACATGCAGGACTGTGTGGCTCTCGAGGACCAGGATTGCTGACCCCTAATCTAGGGAGAACCCTGCAGTGTGATATCACTGTAGTTTATAAAAGTAACTGATCAAACGTCCTAATAGTCTTACATGTTGGATCTTAGCTATGGATCATTCAAAAGCATGCTAATCGGAGTAGGTATTTGCTCACATCTCGGCCATGCTGTCGGGCAGGTTGGCTGGGATTGCGGTGAGACCCTTCCCTCTGCAGTCCACAATGTTGTTGCTGCATGTGCACATGGCAGGGCATGACCCTCCACCTGTGCTGCACGGCTGCAGGCTGGAAGACTCCTGGTGACCTGGAGTAGAGACAGGCAGACATACATATCACAATATTACATAAGGAGAAAACCAGAAAATGGAGGTTACGTGAGGCTCCTACAGGTAGATGTGATACTGTATACCTGAAACTGTGAGTCTAGGGGTTGCATGCATATTTCATTGGTGTTTATGTTATCAACTCCTGGTGCTTTTTGAACTAAATTGAAAATGACAGTATTCCCAAGGATGTTTTGACACTGAGGAAAGGAAATGACATATATTGCTCTTGACTTTATTGTAAAGTCGTACATCCTTGAGAATCAATAGGCAAGAAACTGGGTTATCTATCAAAGGCGCGCAAGTTTATTGAGAGACTAAGAAAGACATGAATAATAGAGTTGGAGTGACTATTGAAGGCCTCCCAATAACATCCATTGATCTCTCTGCAAATTTTCCTCCTGAGTCTGCGTTCTCTGGGTGGAATTCATACCTTTCTGCACATTCAGCTTTACAACCCCCACCTCTGCACTTCCATTTGTTCTCAAACACAACTTTTCAATTTGCATACAGAGCACACAACCCATCATGCTGTCTCTAGATACCTGTTCAAATAGCTCTGGCACTGTCAACGAAGTGGTGAGGAGCGGGTGCTTGCACTGCAAGTACGGCGTGTTTGGTGTGTATGTGTGTGTATGTAAGCCTAACCCAGATAAAATGAATAAAACAGACTTTTAAATGGCCTCATTTACACAGCATTACTAATCTGAGTTTCAAACCATGAATATTTGATTACTTTCCTATCTATCGCTCAGCTTGTGCGGAAATGTTGGCAAGCAAGAGTGATGGGGGATAGAGAACCAGGGAAAGGGAGATAGTCAGTGATGGGTAAAGTTGGAAAAAGCACAGTGCTAAAAAAAAAAAAAAAAAAAAAAATCCACTCTCTAAAATTAAAGACTATTACCAAAAATGACTCTTTACTGCGGAATTACAGGCTCTAGCCATTGAGAGGTTTACTTACAAAGCAATGTGTAAACCCAGCGTTAAGAATCTGACCATTATTCATCTACCCACAAGAACTGAAATGGTCTGACAGAACATCGAGAGCATGAATCAACTCGTAACATTCTCACAGTTGCTCAGCTCGTGTGATCTGAGGTCCTGTGATCTGGAATGGCAGAGGTTTGACAGATCTGAGATCAGGTGTAGGGCAAAGAAGAACTCCCATCTGATCTAACATGGCATATTTGACAGGCCTGAGATCAGGAAGAGTGCAAAGCACAGCTGGAGCGGTCTTAACAACGACAGCTAACTGACAGGTAGAGTTGAGGTGAAGCTGTTTGATGTGTGCTCGTCCCCTGCTCTTCCCATCGCTGTTTTCCCCATTATCTCTTTCCCTTCTCGTCCCATTTCCCTTGTTTCATTTGCGTCCTCCTCTCCACACCGCTCCCCTCCTCCAGCTGGTTTTTCTGCTCCCTTACTCCTCTTACCTTTCTCATTTCCAGCCTCTCCACTTCCACATTACTGCCAGTGACTGTCAGTGCAGCCCATTACCTCCTGTCCTTTTTGTCTTTTAACCCTACTCCACCTCATTTCTATCATCATTTCCAAATATGTTATCACTGGCTTCCTCCCATTTGTCTCTTTTTCCCATTCCCTTCACCACAACAGCTGGGTTCACTAGATCGCTTCCCTCTCTCTTTTTTTTTAATACAGAACAGTCATTTCTTCCCTGTTTCCCACAAGAGCTGTGTTTTATTCCACCCCTCAAGCCATTTATTACTCATTCCTCATTTTAAAAATAATATTTTTACTTCATTTATTATATCTTAGGAGCAGTACTTTAGTAGAAAAGCCATTAATTTTATTTCAAATAAACCCATATTGGCAATAATAGCGCATATTACAGTCAAATCTTCAAAACCTTTAGTTACGTCTGCTGCAAATGGACAGGGGAGCAAACAGGGTCTACTTGTAAATGTTTTGCTTATAAAAATCACATCAGAGCTAAAACTAGATTTAAACTAGCTGAAAATAGGTTGGCAGTGGGATAGAAGTACAAGCCCTTCATGTGTGTGTTTAGATGTTAAATAAAACTTGGTTTGGTGGTTAAATAAAGAGGTTGTGCCACATGTTATTTTTAACTCATATTTAAATACACAAAAATCACTTTTTTTGACAACAAATGATCATAAATCATAGATTTAGAATAGTTTTGGATTATTCATCAAAGCTAGAAAATCTAATATTATTGTTTGAGGTGAGGCAATTAATAACGATACCGACAACTTTATGATATCGTGAAGTTTTCCAGATAAAAACTGGGAATGATGGTGAGTGAGTCACAGTGCAGAATTTCATTAAAGTTTACAAAATCTGAAAACATATCATACTCCCATTTTTCATTCCTCTGCCTTTCACAACAGCATGCCTCTCTTCTCCCTTTTTTCTTTACTCCAAAACAGCACCACCCCACCCCAAATCCCCCGCAGGTGGCCTGGCCTGGTCACAGCACACTACGTTACTACATTCGCACATACAAACAGAGCCCTGAACATTGAAAACACAAAAAACGTGTGTGTGTCTATGTGTGAGTGCCAGTGAACCAATCCCTAATGAGGCCTTCACTGGGAGTTCAACTTCTGGTCAATCATCCACTCAAGACAAAACTCGGAGTATGTGTTTGTGTGCACGCGTTCATGTGAATATGCAAAATGTGTCCGTGCACACAGAGGCTGAAACACACAAACACCATTTTTGTGTTTACTGTGTTTTTCATGCCCCCAAAATGATGTTCATTTCATTATTCTTTACTTTAAAATGACTCAGTGCATTAGTGACATGACTTGCGACACCTCAAAGCCTTACACTCTTGCATCTATAAACTTCCAGGACCCTTACGCTTTCTGACACCCCCCTGCTCCTCCTTCATATCTGGAATCGCTACACTCCCACGCTTTGAGTGTCTTTCCCTGGGCGATGAATAGTTAATGATCTGTGCTGTCACGCCGTATGGCTGTGTAAAAATCACAATCCGTGGAGAGAGAGAGAGAGCAAGAGAAAGAGAGGGACACACACTCCAACGCAGACACAAACACCCCTCACAGCTGGTGATACAATGAGATGGCCTTGTGGGGAGTGGAGGTTCTCATGCTGTTTTTCCATTGTCCTGATACGATAACCTCAGCGAACGTCACGCCACACCCTCATGTTACACACATAATAGTAGAGAATCAGACAGTTCAGAGCCATAATAATCCGAACACAAGGGCACGAGAAGCTGGGGATAATGACAACAACAGAGGGGTACCACTATCAGTGTGGGGGAAGCCTCTGCCCCAGCTGGGTGCTTATATA
>JAQQZY010000008.1:9997375-10014287 GCA_030068375.1 Ostorhinchus rueppellii
GATAACAGTTTACATTCTTGCTGCTATTGTTTTTATGTAGTTTTACACAGGAATGCAAGATAATAACTGGAATTGTACAACGTCATTTAAAAAAAAAAAGTTATTTGCTGCTGCATTTCCCTTTGCATTTTTGGAAAACACTAAACTTGAACATTTATGGATAGCAACAATAGTTCTATTTTAGCATTAACCCTTTCATGCATAGTGCTCACTACTGTGGACATTATTCCACAGCTGTTCTATTGTATATTCATGGGTTCATACCATCACTGTGACTGTGCAGTTCTTCATAAACCTGATCTACACTAACATGTTTGAGTGTAATTCAATCGCTAATATTCATTAGACCGTAATTAATAGTTTTCTTAAATAAAAGGTTTTTTTTTGTCGTATCCCCATGAAGTAACAACTAGTATTAGAGTATGTTAAAATGTGAGAAAACATAAAATTATCTGCATTAAAAATGTTTTTATTTCATTACTTTCGCACAGTTAATCACTTTCTGATGATGGTTTTAAATACATGTTTCTTTGCTTTAAAAATGTAATATATGGTGTCCAGCTGAGTGGACATTTTTGTAACTCCGTGAAAAATAGGTTCATTCAAAACATTTCAATTGCATTGATTTTTTTTTCACGCCTAAAGAGGAATAAAAGCACTCAGGACAAAAATCTCAACTAAGGTTCTCATAATTCTTGCCTGAAAGGGTTAAAGACACAGTTTTGATCAAAAATATCTCTCATATACTGGTGGATTAACCATTATAGAAACATAAAAAGATATTTTGGTAAACAGAAATACTGTTCAATTATCATTATCAGCAGTGGTACACCTTATTCTGGGTGGTGGTGTATGTGTATAAATGAACCATTGTTAAGCGTATACATTATGGGTGGTATAAAATGAACAGGAAACATGACAATTAATCACATAACCTTTCATTACTGTGACAGCTCTACACCTAAGGTGGTCTTTGTGTTTCATTTTGTCATCAGCCCTACATTACATCAGCTGTGGTCACAATATTCACACAGTCAAAAGGTAGTTTAACCACTTACACAACTACAACGCACTTATTTCCTGAGTCGAGCATATTTTGCAGGATGATATCTCAAACATCAAACCTGCCTCATGTCTCCTTACTTTTGCACATTGGAGCCAGAACAGTCGTCCTCCCTCCAGCTCCTTTGTTGTTCTCTTGGCAACACAGCCCGAGTGCAGAGTTGAAAGCTGAGTCAGTCTGGCACCCGGGCTATATTGGTGCCTCTTATCAAGGCGGCTCCATGCGAGAGGAATGTTTTTTTGGCTTACCTGGCCCTGCACTCTATCTGATAACTAATTAGTCCTCTCACCTTCTCCTTACCTTCCTGTACCAAACACACTAACACAGGAGGAGATGCTGTAGAGTGCTGTACTGCAGACACTGCTAATGACTTCTCCCCTCAGACATCTGGGAGGCGTGTGGTGAATATGTGTGTTCGCTGCCGGGTTACAATGAGAAATGATAGCAGACTGCTGTGATGGGAAGGCATTGCTGGACCGCCAGAGGCTAAACTAGGTGTGAGGAGATGAAGAAAGGCAAAGAGAGGTAGAGATGGAGACAGGCATGAGAAGTTGGAGTTCAGGATGAAACAGGAAGGCTGTGACAATACGAACACAATCCAATGAGTGTAAGTCGTAAAATTAAAGCTCTAGGGTAGAATCCGCACACTAAAACCCCCATAATCCTGTTAGCACGGTATAATATGATTGGCTGGAATGATCTATACACACACACTTATAATGTTTGATTGGATTAGATGCTGAGGTCGTGGGAGGTCGCTTTATAACTGTAGGTCTGCTCCGGGACAATGTGCATCCAAAAAAAACATCCCTTGACGACCCAAAATGGTGCTATCTATTGTGCCAGAAACACAGGCTTTTTCTCATTTACTTATATTGCATTTCTCCCTGTGCTTGGTTCTTTTTCTCCCCTGTCACATCTAACAGAATAATCACAGCGGTCATGGTTTGGAGACTGCTGTCTTCTGTGTGCTTTAAGGATTTATCGACGGGTTCGAACTCCTACGGGAGCCAGAGCAAAATTAAATTTAGAAACGCTACATTTCTGCATTTACACATTCTTAAAATGGCAAACAGGACATTTCTGTGGGAGACCATGCTGTATTTTACATAGTCTGTGGTTGCCCCTCACTGGTATTTTCTAAGTGCAGCCCTGACTCCGCCGGCTCCAAGATATTTGACATTTTTGATTAGTTTGGGAGCACATTATCAGAGAAGCACTGATCCCTTAAAAAGCAGACGTAACTATGTGAGAACAGTCACCGCAATGAAGGGATATTGGCCACCACAGTCTTCGTCACTAAGTCATGACCGTAAATCTAACGTTAGAGCCCCCCGGCAAATACCGTCAGAGTGGATCACTTGAAGCCACCCCCGAACATATATATAAAAAAAACAACTAAGTCTGGAGTTAACAAGACCTGGAATCAGTGGGAGGATGTAGAAATAGAAATAGAAATAAGAACAGGCTCATTTCTCTTTGTTGTGTTTTGCTAAATCGGACTGTTCTTCCTCTTAAGGCAGGGTCTCAAACTCATTTTCTTTCAGGGGCCACATTCAGCCCAATTTGATCTCAAGTGGACCGGACCAGTAAAATAATAGTATAATAACCTATAAATAATGACAACTCTAAAGTTTGGTCTATGTTTTAGTGTAAAAAAAAAAACAAAAACCAATTAAATTATGGAAATACTTACTTTTATAAACCATCCAAACGAAAAGCATCTGAATAACCTGAGAAAAATGAAATTTCTGAAGAAAAATAAGGGCAATTGTAACAATATTAAACATCATCATTTCTACATGTGCAATATGGATCGGATCTACAAAGGAAGTAAGTAAGTAAGTAAAGTTTATTTAGATAGCACCTTTCACAGACAAAAGAGGTCACAAAGTGCTTCACAGTGGGTCAGTAAAATACAAATAAAAGCACACATAAAATACAGTCATCAAAAGAATAGATTAAAATAACATGATGGTCATAAAACAACCCCTAGTCTACTGCAGATTAAAATGCTTGGAGGAGCATGTGGGTTTTAAGATTACAAAGACACTAAACACTTATTAACAGGTAGAAAATTGTTCAAATTGTGCTTCATTTTCTTTAGACATTTCAGGTTGTTCATATTAGTTCAGGTTATTCACATTTTATTGTTAAAGGATAGTTTGTAAATGTCAATATTTCCATAATTTAATGTTATTTTTTGCACTAAAACGAAGACAAAAATTTGAAGTGGTCATTATTTATAGGCGTAGTGTAATATTTTTTTCACATCATTATTTTGGAGTCATTTTTATTATTTTTTTTAAGGTTTTTATTCTTTTATTTTACTGTATTTCATATTGGTTTGTATGTGGAACCTGAACAGCCTTGACTTGAATTTTTGTACTTTGCAAATTCATCCCACGGGCCACTTTGGAACCTTTGGTGGGCCACATCTGGTCCCCGGGCCAGATGTTTGAGACCCCTGTCTTAAGCGGTGGATCAAAGCATTATTTTCAGGCACAACATAGATACTGATTATCGGTAATATAAGAAGCAGATATTTGGAATGATACAATTTGAGTTTAGATGAGATTCTTGTGTCCAATTTTAGAAAAAAACACAAACTTTGCTAAAAATGGTTTGTTTTACCATAAGTTTAACCCACAGAGACCCAGTGCTACGTTTATGTGACTGAATTCTTCTCTTTATTTAACCTTTCTGAAGAGATTTATCACCATTTACTGTCATATTATCTTTTGTATTTTGCATTCTTTCTGCCAAAATCTGGTAGTTTCCATTATCTAATTTACTGATTATGTAAATATTCATAAAAGCTCAAATTAGCATACAGGCAGGTGTTCATGGGGTTGCTTTTTCATTTTTATTTTACCTGTATATGTCTTCTTATTACATGTTTCATCTTATTCGTTTGCGTTAAGTGTGTGTTGAGCTAAGGCTTGGGTGGGTAGGGATTGTTTTATGTTTTATGTAAGTCTCTTAGTCGTGCTATAATTTTACTTTGAATTTGAAGGTTATTTTTGTGATGATAAATGGTCTCATACTTTTCATGCCCACTTACTTTTGTACTGTAAACTGATGTGGAACTGCTCAATAAAATTTGACCATAAAAAACATAATAAAAGCTCAGATTAAACTTGAGGTTTATTGTATGGAACACTGAAAAAAATGTGATTTTTTTTCAGCAAATCTCTCATTAACTGAACATAAAACATGTGTGTCCATCCACTGTTATTGATCCAACTCCATGGATTTTACTGGTGAGTAAATGTTGTAGAAGATGACGGTGTTTCCATGGTAACTACAGAGCCTCTGAATGTCCAAATGGGTCATATCTGATTACCATGAAAAGAATAAACTGCATTTTACACCAATTATTTACATGTATTGATAGGACTAGTGGATCAACGGGTATTAAACATTTTAGATCAGTAGACGTTTTTGTTGCCAGTGGATGTTTGGATCTTTACGGGTTAAAAGTTTACAATGTGCAGAGAGCTCCCAGCTGTGTTTCTTATTATTTGAGTGTCTAAGTTACTTGAAAAGCACAAAAAATAAGCAAGCAAAATACCTAAAATTACTCTAAATTAGTCCTAAGTCAGCACACAGACTATGGTGGAGAAAACAGGGCGGTGGGTTCAGACAGAGAGCCAAAGAAATGAGAGGATATAGAAAACAAAATAAACAAATATTAATTGCGTTATGGGTAAAAATGCCAAGTACTGGATGAGATTTTCGGCCGAACTGGTAATTTGTTGACCACTAGTTCTTGGCATGGTGGGTCATACATTTATAAAGAACAGTGGAATCAGAGAGCAGACGGAGTTAAGTAACAGAGCCAATAACACAGGTCATAATCACCAGACGTTATTCCACTTCCACGGTTCTGTTTCAACCTAAAAGGCTTCATGGAAACTGTCAGAGTCACACCGCTCTCTCCGCTGCCCAGACTCCTTCCATTCCTCATTACAATGTTATGTACGCAGCCTAACCTGAGGCATGGCCGCGGCCTCCAGGCATTTCACGAAGTGCTGTAATGATGTCAGACCCACAACTCTTTGTTTTCCCTATTTCCTGCACACAGCATGACCTACAGTTCCTTTTCATTACAGGTGTGTGCCTGAGTGAGCGAGAGTGATTTTTCAAACAGCTCAGACCTGGTATGGATTTACCTTAATGCACTACATACCTCAAGGTGGGCAGTTAGTTCATTAGTGCAGCCCGGCTCTCCTGAGGTGACGTTGCTCACAGTTCATTCCCATTGTAGTCTTAATGATGAGGCAACACATATGTTTTCAGGTGTGTCCTTGCCATATGAACTGCAGTCTCTAATACGCTGCGGTCAGGACTTCTAAGGTCCCACTTACACCAGACCTCAAACAATGGTATCATTTAGTCAGTGTAAAGAGCTCTAACAACAAAACTAAGCCACCGATATGCTTGTTTACAACAATCTCTGCAAACTCTATATCTGGTATAATTAGCAGTGTTATCAGACATAGCTCAAGGCGCCTGGTCTGGAGATTAGCCGCACATTCAAGGTAATGTCTGGTTCCTGTCTGATTCACATCATTAACCTCTGATCTCTATCTTTGCACACTGCGCTAATACTGTACACAACTCCAACTCTCTTCACCGTGACACAAATACCTACTGTTGGTAAATAACCAATGGGATGCTAATCCTACCAATCAAGAAAGCAGCGTTGAAGGATTAGCATAGATTTTTATGTTTATGAGAATCGCAGCTTCTAAATCTTTAATCTTTAGTTCTGCCAGCAAATAAAAAGGTGGATGCAGGGGCTCCGTCACCTCCGGGACAGACAGTCTCTTCTAGTTAAGACCCTCGGGGCTTCAGGCTCCACAGCGTCGGAGTCTGTGGGTAACTAATGTGCAAGGCCTAAAATACGAATGAAAACATGCACATGGACACAAGCATACACATGCCTACATCCAAAGGCAAACAATTGCCTCTTTCATATACAACAGTTTCATAACTTCTGCCTCCACAGCTGGTTGACAACAGCGGTTGACACAGGGGATCATAAATCAGACAGGACGATCTGACGTTCTCATGCCTTGATTTTAAAAGGTTTTCTGTCGACACTGTGCAATACAGTCTTTCCTTCAGTGGTCATCTATTCACTGGTACCTCCTTCTTTTATCTTAGCTTGGAGATCTCAGCCAAACAAATCCAAAAAGACATAATTTAAGAAGTTAATATGAGTCCAACAACATGTAAAATCTAACTATCCGCTACAGTATGAACTGAGAAAACTATGCTTCTCCAAATATACTGCCATACTTTTCAAATTTCCTGGTGTAACACTTTTGGCAAACGTGGTATGCAGATTCAGAGCGTCTCTCTTTTTCCCCCCTCTACATTTTAATGTGGAAGAAAACCATTTAGTAAATGACCTGAATGTGATGAATGGAATTTTTTCAACCCGCATAAACGGCGCTCTCCACAGTAGCGTGGATATGGCCCAAGTCTTTTTGTTGCTGCTTTCACAACCTCTCACTTTTATTTCACCACTTCATTTCTCAGTGCGTTTTGCATTTATGAATTCAAAGCATCCAAAAACAGAAGAAAAGACTGAATGAACAATTTAGCCTGTGTTCGTCATGAATGTGATTCCAACCTGATAAATAACTGCTGATCCTGGAAAGTGGTGCTTGTACGGCACTTGTATACCAGTGTGAGAACAGGTATTTAAGTGTGTGAATGTAAAATAGAGTGTTTGTTTTTTTTATCCTGCGAGTAGATTGCATGATAAGAAAATGTTTATTCTTGCTAAATGCTCTTAATTTTACTCTCCCATTTAAAGGGGGAAAGAAAGACAGGGAGAGGAGAGAGAGAGAGGGAATGTGTCTGATTACTTACTCATTAACAGAGTTAATGAGGTGTGTGAGGGCTGTTAAAAGAATGGCAGTGTGCTGCCACTAAATGCTAACTACTTTCTTCCTCCCTTCACGGTAAAAGGCCAGAAGTAGACACTCACACATAAACAACTACACACAACCCGCGGACCTTCACAAAGAAGTTGCCCATCCTGGAAGTGCACTAAGAGATGACTCGAAAAACATCATCGTTACTAAACAAAACTGCTAAACAAACATCCTCAGGCATGTTCAAACTGTTAACGTCCACATTCACATTTAGTCTTAATTAGTATCGGTGCAATGATTTCTGAATTGCTTGCGAGTCAGTGAAAATAAAAAAAAGTTTTGGCTGTGAACCAATCTACGAAGCCACACTGTAAGAAGAAAAACATTGAATCAAGTTAAAAAATTTTCTTCAATAGGTCACACATAAAAAAAAAATTGTTGAGGAAAACAAGTTAAATTCAACTAAATTAAAATCAACTTTTTTTTTTATTTTTATTTTTTTGATGTGTGACGTATTGAAGAAAATATTTTAAGTTGATTCAGTGTTTAACTTTTTACAGTGCATCTTTGTGCTCCATTTCTAAAAGCACTGCTCTGTACCAGAGGTTGCCGGAGACTTCCTTGTCATTTTGACAGACAGGGTTGTCAAAATTCTGTCATAACCTATTATTACACTTCATATTCATTTTTGTCATGATAGATCGCCTTCAGTGTTTTAATCGATCAAAATGATGGATGGCCTTCACTTGTCTCTGCAATTGTTTTGTAAAAAATTCAATCAGTGACAGAAAATATTTGGTTTGTACGACCCCATGCTGTGTTAAGCAGATATGCAGAATCAAAAAACAAAACAAAACAAAAAGGAAATGAGGATTGTAAAAAATTCTCAAGATGTAACTTAAGACTTGAAAGCACCTCCATTCAAGTGTGTATATTTAATGGGTAAAATCCCAAAACAATAAAAAAAAAGAAAGACCAATCAGGCCTCAACACAGCCACACAATGAAGATTTAACCACTTATTGCATTAAAAAAAAAGCCATTTTAACAGTGAATTAAGGAAAAAAAAAACCTCAAATACCATGTCCATGTTTATACCCCATAAAGACTCAGAACTACTTTTGCGTCACTTCCCAAATAGCCTTTATTTAACCTTTTTTAAAGTGATTTATCACTATTTATTTTAATATCATCCTCTGTATTTTACTATTTCTCAGTGAACATCAGGTATTTTCCCATATTTAATCCACTGGTTTAGCAGATGTTCATAAAATCTCAGGTTAAAGCTGAGGGTTATTTCATCAAAAACAGAGAAAACTGAAGAAAAAGGTTTTGTTTTGTTTTTTCCAGCAAATCTATCAATAACTAAACATAAATCCAGTGTGTCTATTCACTGGCATTGATACAACTGTATGGGTTTTACTGGTGAATCAATGCTGTAGAAGATGACGGTGTTGCCACGTTCACTATGTCCAAATGGGTCATACTGTATCTGATGACCATGAACAGACGACAAACGGTATTTTACACCAAATATTTACATGTATTGAGCAAGAGATATTAAACATTTCAGATCAGTAAATGATTTTGGTCATCAGTGGCTGTTTGGGTCTTTATGGGTTAAAACCACTTAAATTCTCTGCGTCATCCATCTTGCGGGCATGAAGAATCGCTTATTAAATGTGACAAAAATAAACAAATAATTAAAATGCCTTTCCGTGTTATCTGGCTTTGTGTCGACATATAGTTGGCTGAGGTGCTGAGACTGTAAAAGAGAACAAACCTCACAGTGTCAGGCAGATGAAAAAAGAGGGAAGGTGTTAAGAGTGGGGTATAACGTACAGAGAATGAGGTGAGAAGGAGTATGGATCGTGGCTGCAGGGCCTTTGGGCGCTTGCCAAAACACAGGCGTGTATATGAGTGTATCTGTGTGGCCCGGAGAGAGTGATTGAGCGTTTCTGTGTGCGGTCAAGAGTATCTTCCGTCCCACCCCGACCCCCCCCCTCTCTTCCCTTCCCTCCTTCCTCGTCCTTCTCCCTCCACACCTTTAGATTTCACTGCTTCTCACCAAAATAAATGATAAACATGCCTCCGAGTCATGTCTCCCTCACTTTCTCTCTGCTGTCTTACCCAGCATGCAAAGGGCTTCCACTTAGGAGCGAATGCAATCTGGACAAGGCAGCCAGACACCACCAGATCTATCATCATCATGATTACCATTATCATCTGGAGGGTCAAATCACAGTCTTAAAAATAAATCCCTCATTCATGTTCACACAAATTATCATGCACACATGCATAAAGCCAACGCAAGCACGCAGAGTGTGTGAGGTGTTTCGCGTAGTCCCTTTGTGGCGGAGATGAGAGGGGAAGCGAGTGTTGGATGGAGCTCAGTGGGAGGAGGACTTGATAAGTGGGGGAAGGAGAAACTGCTTTCATAAAGAGAGGAATAAACAGGCTGTTTTAGGAGTACTCTCACACGAAAACCCAAGAGAAAATGTCTCTCTCCTCCTCTCTGTCTCTGTTTTTTGGGACTAAATATAGGCTCTACAAAGAAACCTAATGAAAAACAAACACTGAACTAATACAGGATGCAGAAATTCGGTAGTATCTGTTTGTTTTTGTACATCTGCTTTATTATTTTTTCCCTTTTGAAAACTAATGTCAACACAAGTGCACCAAAACTCGTACAAACAGCTGGGGAAAATGTCTGCAATATGAAGGCACTAAGTAAAACTGCATGTCACTTGGTTATGTAGTCTCGGCTCCATTGCTGTTAGCTTTCTCTATTTATTTATACAGACTTCAGGAAATAAGTCATCAAGCAGCATTATCTCATTTCCAACAGACCCCATGGACGGTCATAGCAGAGCGCTCATTTATATTTTTTAACCCTGTGATGGCTTCTCTGTCTCTAAATGCTGAAAGAGTAGAAAAGAGGACGCATCTGGAGAGGGTTTGAGATTGATTCTGATGTTGAAAAACACGGCGAGCAAAACACCCTCATGTCTCTCGCTCTCATAATACACACACATCCACAAA
Organism: Ostorhinchus rueppellii; assembly: GCA_030068375.1. NCBI lineage: Eukaryota > Metazoa > Chordata > Actinopteri > Kurtiformes > Apogonidae > Ostorhinchus > Ostorhinchus rueppellii. Next base: position 10,007,371 of record JAQQZY010000008.1, read on the forward strand.
CTGTCTCCTCTTCGATGGGACCTAAAGGGGATTTCATGGATGGACTCCACTCTAATCATCTACAGCTCAACAACCAATGAGAAACACACAGCGCTCCCAGACTGGAACACTCAACAACCACCAAGAGAAAACACAATGTCAGTGGAACTTATCAACTCCACATGAGAGCTGACAGACAGATACACATGCACGCGCCCGCACATGCACACAAACACACACTGAGAATCCAGAAATAACTAGTTTTACTGTTGCCCACATCTCGTCTTTCACTGTAAATGATTCATGATGTCTGTGTGTGTTTGTAAGCTTAAAAATCCCGTATGAGCACATACATTTGGCTGTGCGCTCTGCTGCCACCCGTGAAGCAAATGAAAGAGTTAACATAGTGAAGAAAGAGGGGAGAAAATCTATCCTTCCTTCCAGCTCTCGATTCACCCTAATTTCCCCCTACCATTATGTCTACTTGTGTTTCTCAGAGTGTCCAGCCCTTTCATTGGCAGTCAAGCTGAGTGATGGAGCAGGGCTTAGCAGCATCGATCATGACAAACGCTTACAGGCGCTATCAACTGACAGTGGGGTGTACGATACCATGGCTTTGCACACGGACACAGCCAAACCCCATTCATCCATCATGCTGTCTACCTGGTGGACAATAGAGGAAAAGTGTGAGAAGAACTGAACGGAGGGAAGGGAGAGTGAGGGAAAACATACCTCTCAACAGGTCCATTATCACTGCCATTACCTATCCCCTTTTAGCCAGCAGGCTTACACCAAGCTAGAAATAATGATCTCCATCTCTGAGAATAGCCTGGAAATCATTTTGCAGATTGAACTAATGTTTTACACTAGGTCGAGACGGGAGTGCAAGGGAAGGAGACGGCAATTTAGAAGGACAACAAAGCCAATCTGGGTGGCGGCTTGTTCTCAGTCACAACAGACACAGTCAAACACACTCACACATACACACTGTGTGGTCTCACTAAACTGGTTAAAGATGCCTCTTTCTGAACGGCTGGCTACCTAAGTGGAAAACTGATCCCTCGGATCAGATGACAGCTTTTCCTGGAAGCGCTGGTCTGAGGTCAGTGTTATTGAGCCACTGTGATGACAGATCTACCACACCTAACCACAGGCAGCTGATACCAGATCAGAGGACTGTCACTAAGACACACACAGTCAGAAGCTATTTCAATCAACACATAAAGTGAACACAGTTCAAAACACTTAATCGACTCCATGCAGTTCGTAAAGGTGCAGAGTTGCATCAAGACACAGAGTGAGAAAAACTCCAGGGAGAGGAAAAAAAAGAATGAAATGTAAAGAGAAGAATTGATAAATGCTGACCATATGAACCCTTGGATAGATCATGTAGTCTTTTATCTGTCTTCCACTCTCTGTGGAATTCATTCATAGCCCCCTCTATTCTCCCAACTCAACCTAACCAAGAGTGAAACCTCACAGTCATTACTTTAAGCGCTTGCAGTCCCAATAATGTATGAAAAGTATCGAATCGGACTGGATCGGAGGAGAGGAGAGGTCTAAGCCAGCCTTTTATCCCCGTGTCCAAATTCCTCTGAAAGGAAAACTTGAAATGTGGCACAGACGAACATGACTTTAAAAAAGCCAGATACAGACTTAACAGAGAAAACTATTTGAAAGACCAAAAAAACCCCAAAACATCAGATAATTGTTAAATAAAGCCACGCCACTCCGTTCTGCTTATCTGTACATTATAAAAACACACAGCTGCAGAATTTTGCTGTGAAAACCTTACAATCAAATTGTTCTGAGAAGGAGATTTCGTTGTCCCATGGTAGAGTAAAGAGAGGTGAAGTGATGGAACAATAAAGGCTGCAGGCTCTTCCCTTGGTTACCCACACTGCCTTCTGCTCACTGTGATGTATGAGGCAGGTGCATTGTGGTTGACATCAAGTCAACAAATCACCGCAGGCATGTATCACCTTATCTCAGGACACATTCACATTCACACAAACATACCCTCTGAGGCATGTATGCACATACATTTAGTACTTTCACTCCCACACACACTTTATCTTAGTGCAGCAAGACAGCAATGTAATCAGCAGAAAGTCAGGCTTCTCATCGCTGTATCAGTGCTCTCAGGGCTTAACAAATTACACACTGTAGGTGTCTGGGAGGTAGGTGAAGATAGAAACAGAAGGTGAAATAACACTTGAATGTGGTGTTGTACAGTGTTCTGCAGATTTCACCTGCTATTAGAACACCCACGATACTGACAAAAGTTTAGTTCACCTTTAACTTTATTGTTTTTCCAGGGTTGAAATGAGCAAACCTATTTACTTCTCATCCTCTTCTATAAAACATGTGTGCAGCTTTAAAAGAAACACACAGAAACTGAACTAAATGGGTTGCAAAGGTCAAAGTCACGATTGAGTGTGACCTCTGACCCCATGACAAGAAGTAGCACAAACATTTAGAAACATCTGACATGTTGAATGAAACCTGGTCTTAAATATCAAAAGATTAATGGAATAAATCTCATATTGCCAGAGCGAAAGGGTTTAAGACACGTTAAGTGTAAAGGGAGGTAACACTAAATACTACAGCTTTGATTTATAGAAGCGGTTTTCCCCCTCAAACTTTACTTTTTCCTGCTGTACATACTTTCCATATGTCCAGATCAGACTGAGAAATACATATGTGTCAATAGAACTTTACTAATCGAACAAACTTGATGTTTGCTGAGGACATTTGCGCAGTGCTATATATGGACGTGCCATAGATTATCAAGAACTATTGTGATTTAACAAAAAAAAAAGTTAATTGGGTAAAAGTTATACTGGCGAAATAAATGATGAAGCACTGAATGAGACAAAAGACTCATTCACTATTAACTCCACCGTGTGTTCATAATATTCCCATAATAAACATCACATGATCATTATCAAGATTATCATTTTTTAAAAGAAATATTTGTTAGGGAAAGCAAAAGTTTTGCAGTGCAAATATAAGCTATTTGAGGACAGATTCTAATAACTTCCCTCCTGTTTCCCTCATGCCTTCACTTTGATAAACTCTACCAGCATTTGAGAGAAACGGTCAAAGATGACAAATCACAGTTCTTGCATAAAACTCTGGCACATAGTGATTTTAAGGAGGTGCACATCACATCAGATTATGATGCCGCTACATTCCTATGTGTTTATTCAAGAAAAAACAGCAGATGATGTCCAGAACAGGAAAGTATTCAGAAATAACATTTGGCTTTAGTTTTCACTCTTTCATCCTTAGGATTATTTTAGAGACTCGGTATCTCCATCTCTTCAGCCAGACTGCACTCCTCATCCCAGACAGTGTATTACATAAGGTGAAGGGTAACTTTTGGCCAGCTGGCAACTGCGTGTTTTATTTGTGTACAGGTTTTTTAGAAGGAATACTTCCTTCTGGTGACAGGTGTGTGTACATATCAGGGGTCAGTGAAGGCATTCATGAAGCTATGAATAAATAACTGCAGGGTCTTTGAGACTATGGAAATCTTCTATGAATATTACATGAGGCTGCCTACTGCTACACTTACTCTGGTGTCAGTCAAACTAACACACAACACATACAAAAAACTTAACAAACAAGAGTGTATTATGTGATCACTGAACATTCTGTGTGAATCGGACTGTAATTTAGTATGTAATTATTGATTCTGACTTAATTTTATTTTATTTCTTATGTGTTTAGTTTGAATCTTCACAAATCTTTGGTGAACCTTCGTTCTATTGTAATATCATACACTTTTGTCGCACCATGTTTCCATATGTAACACTACCTTTTTATTCAACGGGCACACATTCTCACTGATTCTGACTTTATTGTAGGGTTTTTTATGGTTTTGGCACCTGAGAATACTGAGACTACAAGTAGAAGAAGTAATGAAAGTGAATCAAACCCTCTGGCCTTTCAATTTCTGCTTCTTTTTCTGTCTGTGCTCTTCATTAACTTCACTGCATAAAGAAAGTCATTCCACAAGAGGTAACGGCCCAATACTTTTCAGATTCAATTTCATTAAGGCAGCAAGTCAAAACCAAACTCTATCCCATTGCACATGTGTGTACGCGTGCGTGTGTGTGTGTGTGTGTGTACATGCCAAATGTTGGGATGGGTTCTCCGTCCAAACTAGAGGGGCAAGGCCTGAAACTGCAGAGGTGCTGGTTGCTAGGAGACAAAAGGTACCCAGCTGGAATTGCCTTGAGCCTTGAGGGTAGTGTGCATGTGTGTGCATTTGCAAGCATGCACGTTGTATGTGTGTGTTCTGTTTGTGAAAGACGTACTGAGGCTGGCAGAGGAAAGAGAGGACAATGGAGTTGGTCCCAGCTGTGCTGCAGTGGGTGGGAGTCGTCCTGAGAAAAAGAGCTTAACAATGGCCATCAGTGACTGCTCTGGATGTTTACTCTGTCCTCCACAGCGCTCTGGAATACCCTCATCCTCCCACACTGACAGCCCACATACAATGTAGGCAGAGGAGCGAGTGAAGCGAATCTTATAACCGCTATGTAATGACACACAAAGACAACAGTCTCAGCTCAGAGATATAGATGATCTGCTAACATGACCAAGACTTTTACAATTATTTCTTCATGGTTTTATGGCAGACCTCACTGTGAACAGTTTTTATTGGAACTACTTCTTTGGTTGAATAGAGTTCCAATAAAAATTGTTCACAGTGAGGTCTGTGGATTATCTTCACTAACCATGACACTGTTTCTGGAACGATACATTACTCGGGAGTGTTTTCATTTTTCAGTGTTTTGACTAAAACAAATTAAATTCTATTCACCGACACTGAACATATATGCATTTGGTGTATAAGAGCAAATATTTATTATCCTCTGCAGGTAAAGAAAAAAAATGTAGCAACTGAGAATTGTTTTCTATTATTAACATCCAACTTCTCCAAAATATTTCTCTCAGGCTCCGCCTAAATGCATTTAGAATACAACATTACCCACTTGCATTCCTTAAAATATTTTGTCTGTGTCACATATGGCCTGAAGGTGTGTTCATTAATGACTAACTACCCTGGTATTATACGGTGCAGCAGCAGATGTGATCTGCAATGCTCCAGAGATAAAGATGAGGCCTGAGAAGACTGGGCTTTCAGGGTTAATGAACCCTCGTAGAGGTGCAGCCCTAGGCATGGATTATTACCACGAGGGCCAGACACACACACACACACACACACACACCAAGAATTTACAGCAACACAGTCGTGAAAACAATAAATGAATATGCTACAAATTAGTAATTGTATGTCAAATAAAAGAAAGAAAAGTGTATGTAATGCCGAAAAAAACCAAAAAAAAAAAACACGGTCAGTCACATCAGTCACCTCATTGAAGACATTTTAACACAAGGTCCCATATGTGGTCAAACACTTTGCCTCGGTCAGCATTTTAATACCTTATTCTTTCCAGATGCAGTGTGTTTACCACTTCCCCAAACAAAGGTCAAACATGGGCACTAAGTCCTTCGAATACGAGTGATTTTTGTCAGTTTATGACCTTATAACAGCTGTTTTATGGCATGTGTTTACTTTTTAGCAAGTGTTGCTCAAATGCTTTATGGCATGAGGAGGGAGACTGTTGTCATGGCAACCAACAAGGAGTTAGACGTTGACGTCCAGTAACACACTGATGTTGAAGTTTTGAATTCCAGAGTATTTCAGTGAGTGCCCCATAAAGGGTTAATGACTTCCCTGTTCTTTATTATGGACTGTATACATTAGCTGATTAGCCAAGTCATGTAAAACTGGGGACAATGGGACAATATACGCTCGGCTTCTTCTCACAAAAGCAGGTTGGGGGAAAAAAAAAAACCCTGCGTCACAAGCGCAAGACCAAGACTGAAGGAAGAAGATGACTCAGAGTAGGATTGTTAAAGGGACTATGATCTAGGAAAACTCTAGTCTAAATAATGTTCTGTGAACCATGGAAGCACCACCGGTATGGAATAATAATGTGGACAGGCAGTGTTGTTGTTTTTGTTTTCTAATAATCTCTTTATTAGGACATATTTTCCGTTTCAGTATACATTTCCTCTCAACACAGGTATAAGCACGTCCGACTTTCCAGTAAAAAACAAAACATAAAACAAAAGACAAACAAAAAACCCTTCAATTAAAAAAAAAAAAGAAATAAAAAAAAAGTGCCCCCACCCACATTGGTCCACATTCACTTCATTGCAAGTGTTACAGCTGTTCTATAGACGTTTGCTTAAAATCAGAGGAAAGGCTTCCATGTCAAAGAAAATTCCTCACTTGATCTTCTGATAGGAAATGAGATCTTTTCCAGTTTACACAAAGACGTTCCGTTCATTTTCCAGACGTGTTCTGCTGGAGGTTTAGGCGGTTTCCGATGTAGGACGATGCATCGACAGGCCATCAAAGCAGCAAATGCGAACACGTGTAGTTTGTGCGTTGAACTGAGGATAATTCAGGGGGGCCCCAAAGACGCCAATAAGCGCTCTTTTCTTTAACATGCTGTGCGTTTTAACCTTTTCCCACTTTCTGTTGTTCACTTCAATTTAACCGTAAATTCAAGGTGTTAGTCTGTTTCGTTTGGTTACATGTCTGAGAAGGACTGTTGATGCTTGTCTGTACAGTTTTTCATTCTGCTCTTCACTGTACATTGTTAATATTAGTACAAGTTGCTCATTACTTTTTTGTTTGTTTTTTCACCTTCTGTTTATTAGTTTTGGATTTTTTCCCCTTTTCTTTTCTGTCTCTTTTTTTAACATATAAAACATAGAGCACAGTTCTGTTGTATGATGCAAAAGTCAAATAAACAGAGAAACATGTGAAACAAACACCCCACCCCTGGCACACAAAAGACAAATAAACAAATAAATGCAAAGTAGAAGTACAAAATTCCCACTTTAAATGTTCC
>JAQQZY010000008.1:10031445-10041758 GCA_030068375.1 Ostorhinchus rueppellii
ACACACACACACACACACACACACACACACACACACACACACACACACACACACACACACACACACATATATATAAAGTTGATTGAACCAAATTCAATTACATTTAATTTAATTTGGTTCACTCAACTATTCTTTTTTAATGTGTGACCTATTAAAGAAATATTTTAAAGCTGATTCACTGTTTTACCTTCTACAGTGTACCAGACATACTAATTGTAAAAAGATCAACAAAATAGTGTGATGTGAAATTATGTGAAATTACACTTATTTTGTTAATATAACAGTTGAGATGCAGACACACTGTTGATTTACTGCTGGTTCATCAAAAAACATGAGGCTCCTTGTGGACATACAAAAAACCCCCAAAAAAACCCCCACACATATTATTACATATTTGCATTCTTAAAACATGGATAATACTCCATCACCAGGTTTTTGAGGTAAGTTGTTAAGCTCCAGTAGTCTGGTTCACAGGGTGCACACTGATTGGAACAGCCCTGCCACGGGGCAACAGTTTCAGTTGCCCCATAGCAGGGCAATCATTCTCCTCTGTCAGAGCATATTTCACCATGTGAAAGAACAACAACCTCTGAGCTGCAAACTAAATACTGAACACGGCAAGATTTGATGAAGACATATTTTTACTTAAGGCTCCACCACAAAAAGTCCCCCCCAAACGCTATTTTTGTAGCTGAACCGTTGCTGCATCCTGTACTTAGCACTGCCTGACACAAGTTATTCGTTCAAAGTGATTCGTTTTTTCCCTGTTGAGGAATGATAGTGGATGTTGCCATACCTATTGCCAGTGCTGGCTCAGCACAAATGAAGTACGGAGATAGCTATGGCTATGCAAGACTAATGTGACAGCAGCTCTGCCGTCTGTGGAGTCTCATGAACAAAAGGCCTGGAGGTGTAGTAGGTTCAAAGACCTAAGAATGGACCTGAACACCACAGACAGAGAGGAGACAGTGGAGAGTTCACGGACACTTATAGACACAGAACTATAGCCACAGGGAAGAGGAAGGAGTTCAACCTAAGACTGTGCTTCCAGAGGATAAAGGGATGCATCTAAAGCCTATAATTACATACACACACAAAACTAAAAATCCAAAGATTTCTTTCCATCCATTACACCACACTTTTCCCAAGAACTGGATCAGGTCTCTTACAAAATATAAGGCTGTTTTGGAACCATTCACATCCTGACTCCGTCTATCTCTGTGCATCTTCCGCTCACTCAGAAAAGGTAAACAGACCAAGTCCAAACCCCACAAAGCATTGGTTTCTACAGTAGCAAATCGGCAGGAGGTGGGCAAAATATGTGTGCGGTGGCATTTGTGTGATTGCATGTGTGTGTGTGGAGGCATAATTTGCCCTGCAGTTTGTTTGTTTGTTCTTCTTAAATCTGGGAATCAGAGGCCGAGCACGAGGCCAGAGGGTAGGGCACTGACAATCATTTACTGTACACGTGTGGGTAGCTTCCTGCTTTTTCCTGCTTCGGAGGATGTCGGCAGGGTTTTGATCCCCCCTCCTCCTCGCAAAGGGACAAGAGGCTGTGTTTGGGTCTGCTTGGGTTACTTCCAACACTATACTCCAGAGCCTGAGGACCAGACCCTAACAGCTCATAACTAGAGATTACACACAGATACTGCGTTCTTCCTGCTAAGCTCCTCACACACGACACTCTCACATGATGATCCAGAGCAGATAGTGTTGATCGAAACCCCAGATCTTCAACCAGGCTGTAACGAGATGGACAGATGCAATGAGTGAAGGAAACACCTATCGTAGGGAGGTTGCACTCTATTAGGACTGTGATGAATGGGCTGGATTTCTCATTCTGTCATTCTGATAGCTGCATTCATACTCCATGTTGCTTTTATGCACACATGTCCATTAAGCATGTGTTCATACACACACAAGCAGGACAACCCAACTATATGGGTTGTTATTCCTGGCTGGAACTGCAGCATTCCACAAGCCCTTGCACTGAGTTTTCAAGGAGAGTGTGTATGTGTATGTGTCTGTGTGTGAGGACATGAGGGCAGCCTTTTCTCCTGTATGTCAGTTTTAATCTGGACCAAGTAAAGTCTGCCGTCACAGAGGCAAACTGTCGGCAGCGGCGCAGTGAAGAGGAGGAGGAGGAGGAGGAGGAGGAGGAGGAGGAGGAGGAGGAGGGCTCCTTCAGCAGTTCTACGAGTGAAATCCCTGTGTGTGTATACTCATGACGGATCTAGACCACACTGTGATGTCTTATTCATGCTGTATCAATTCATAATGACCAGGCCAGTCCCCAGTGTGAGGGTATACATGCACGCACACACACACACAAGGTGGCGCACATGTGTATGATTGGACAGTCATTGCAGAATACCGAGTGTGTGTATGTGTGTGCGCGCCTGCCGTTTGCTTGTGCGAATATCTGGAGCATCAGAGCTGGTATGTGAATGTAGAGCAGTGTGTACCAGACACTGGACAGACACACAAAACAGCACTGATGTCCCAGCGCTTTAGTGTGAATATTTAACAAGCCCCAATCCTTCTGTTCAATTATTCATGAGGAAGGACACAAAATCATTAGTAAATATAAACACCACTGTTTTTCTGTCTTCTGTCACTTCTCGTCCTCTCTCTCTTTTGCACCTCTGTCTGCTCCTCTCTCTTTTCTTTTGCTTTCTTCTTCTGTCGTTCTTTTCCCCTTCTCTCTTCTTTTCTTTCTCTCTCGCTCCCCTTGTGCTGGGGTTGTGAATATTTCAGATGGCGGAGTGGTTTTTAAATTACCCCCTTTTGGCTTCCGCTCTCCTCACATGGTTTGGTCTGCATTTCTCTCTCACACACGGTCCGACTCGTAAAGAAAACAGCGACAAGCCATAAAAGCCACTTTTACCAGCTGACAAGGACAGGGCCAGGAAGAGGGGCAGGGGCAAGGAGTTAAGACATGCCCTACATGTTCAGTTAGCTGCCAGGTCAGGTATTGGAAGTTTCTGCAAAAAGTCAAACTTTAGCCCTGCACCTCAAAGTTAGAGCCCATTCACCCAATAATATACATCACCTTCCGAACATAATTCCCTCAGTAATTTTTCAGATTTATTTAGCCCCCCCCCCAAAAAAAATTGTATTTGATTACTTAGACCAAAAAAACTTACATGTGTATGATAGTCATTTTTCATGACTTTTTCCACAAACTCATGAAAACAGTTATGATTTCAGTGCTCAGGTTTGGAGAGTCCGGCTGCTAAACGAAAGAAATGTTCCCAATTAGTGTAAATTGACTTATTTCCTTGTTAGTCTTATATAATAATGGAAATAGTGTATTCTGTGGATTATAACAAGACTGGAAAAGAGATTGTGTTGTTTCATTTTTCCAATTTCCAAGATGTCAAACATGTCAAATCCTGGAAACATTAAAAAAATCAGCATCTGTGCAACATATAAACTGGTAAATAATACAAAATACATTTGTTTTCGTCTTTTGGTCATGTCGTTGCTTTTAGTAGTGGGTTTGTGTTGCTGTATGCAGATATTATGTTTTCTCCATGTCTAAAGTTAGTTATACCCACTAAAGTCAGTGTTTACTCAGTGTCAGACAAACCACAGTGAAGAAATCAGGATGTCTGCCACTGATGGCACAGAAACCACATGATGGAGATGGGTTGCCATGGGGACTGCTGCCAAGTAGGGGCCCAAACGGTCCTCTGAGCAAGGGAGAGAGAGACCTAGCACTTCGAGGCAGGTCATTCATCAGCAGAGACAAAGAAAAGGAAATGACAAGACCAGCTTGGACCATTAACAGCCTGCCAGGCACACATGCATTCACAGACACACACAGCACAGTATTATACAAACACTTTAAAATGGTCACAAGGAAAGAAAAAAACACACACATTAGTCTTCCATACAGTTATACAAAAAAAAAGTCAAAAGTCGCAGGAGTTAATTTGCTTGCTCTGCAGCTCAGAAAAGACAAAAAGTGAATTCATAAGCCAATCAACAGCAATCTATAACAAATAAAAAGTGAAAATAACCATGCACTGAATAGCAACAGAGTCAAAAACAAAAGGGAATATGGTGACAGAGTGACGACTTATGGGTTTAATGATAGAGCACATTATTTATTCTAGCTCTCCTTCCCCTAAATAATTCTTTCTTCTCGCACGGAGCTACCGTTCCCTAAGCATCAAGCGATCAACAAACACAAAACACAGCATCCCTCCAATACAAACACAGAACAGGCAGCTCCGCTTCAACACAAAGTTGAAACTGCTCTTTTATCTACAGTCAACGCCATATAAAGAACGTAATCCCGGGTGTATGCCTGCCATCCACACATTAGCACACAGAGATGTAATTATAGTGTTATTCTGTGCCTGTTTGTGTCTAATTAGTGTTATTTACATTTTCTCTTTTTTCTCTTTCTTGCGAGTGCACATGGGCCTTTGTGCATATGTGTGTCACTCAGGCTCTGTTATGGGTTTGTGTATATCAGGATACCCGTCGTCAAGCATTAACGCTAAAATGACAGATGAAAAAAGGACCTTAAGGAAAGACGAGGCACACCCCCTTTCCGATCTCTGCCAGGGTTTCCTCGGCTCCCCTGTAGTTCAGGTGGAGCCACACCTTTTCCCCTCCGCCTTTTTGCACATACCTCCCGGGGAGCGACACAAGGGAAAACCTCTTCTAACCGTCCCCTCACCCCATCACATAGCACCACACGTTAGTCATTAATGAAAGCAACACCCCTTCAAACAAGCCTGCGTTGTTACTGGTATTTGTTTGTGGCAGAAACAAGCAACACAGTAATCAAAAACCGCATAATACCCCTTTTCCTCGCCCAACCCCCACCCCACCTCCTTATCCCTGAACCCAGAGCAGATGCTATTTTTTTGGGGCTAACTGTGTGTAGTCCTCCAACTTATTCACCTATCGCTACTTCTCTCTATCCCGCGGTCCTTCCTTCCTACATGCTCTCCCGCTGTGAAAAGACACTAATTACAGACACGGATGAGTAGATTACAGATCTGAACTGCAGTGGAAGTAGGATGAGGAGAAGTCAGGGGAGGTGGGCTGGGGGCAACAGGTCGTTAACAGTGATGAATGCAACTCTATTTTCACTGTTATTGTTCACTGATGTTGCGCGCCTTGCCTCTCACCTCTGCGACGCCGTTCCCATGCCTTCTTGTCGGTGTCATCCATCACAGGCAGCTTTAACTAACTCTAACTATCTCTAATCATCTCTAATCAATTCCAATTATCTCTCCTCTGCCCCTCATGCATCAGTGTCTCTGGTATCTCTCAGGCAAAGAAAGAGACAGAGGAAAGGGGTGTAGATAAAGACGTAGGCTTTCAAAACACAAAGCAGAGCACCAACTGAGTGAGCGTTTTTGTTTTGTTTTTTTTTTTAACATGGAGAAGTACAATAAAAAAAAAAACTCATTGTGCCCGAGGATAAACTATATACATCAATCAAAATAATAGGAATGGTGCTTTTTTTTTCCAACCAGTTTATGTTTGAGCTGTGGTAACTACTGCAAATAAGAAAGGGTCTAAAAATAAAAACACTTGCATTGAGTCTCCATCTCCTCTGTTTTTATGGTGAATCCTCATTAGGTTAATGACGCCGTGGAAATCAAGTGCTAAATAACTCATCACAAAACTCAAATCCTCTACTTATTTACCCAGCAGCCTTTTCTTAACCCGGCTTGCTTTTCCTCAAAATTTTAATGAGAGCGAAGATCTCATCTGCTCTCCCTCCCACCTCTATCCCCAACGTCCTTGTTTCTGTTTGTCCTCTCAGCAGGATATCTAAAACAAATAGCCACTTTGTTATACAAGCTTTTCCTCAAGCCCAGAATGAGCAAAGAGGAGAAAAAGAGGCGAGTATGGGAGACAGAGAGGATGACTGTAAAAAGTGTAGAAAAAGGGGAGGGGGCAATTAATCCTCCGTCCGAGTGAAGAGAAACCATCTGGGTTACTGCTCCACCTGAGGGCAGCGGGCTTTCACATTAACCTCTCTTGTTAGGATCATAAAGGCAGACCCTAACAAGCCCCGGTGTGCACTTTGAGCAAGTGCATAGACACACATGTACTGTCTATGGTTGCATACGAAATACATATGCAAGCATAGATGCTCTTTCTCACTGTCTCTCGCTACGTCTTCATCAGACGCACACACATGAAATAGCAGTGAAAGTCTTCCTTTGGGAGCTGAGAACCTTTTAAGTCCATTAAAAGCTGCTGGCGGGAGCGAGACGGGGCTGTAACCTAACCGCATCAGACTGGAACCAGAACCCACCGTGTGGCCCAGACACACTGCTCAGGAGTTAAGAAACACATTAAGAAAAACCTTTGTCTCCTACTGCTGTTCCTGAACGCATACTACTAGACCAAATTTTAACAAGCACTAGAGGCCTTTCATAAAATAGGGACTGTCAGTCAACCACAGGCACCATGCAGATTGCATTATTTTCAATTTTCATTGTGGTACTATTTTGTACATTTGTTTTACCACTAAAGAATGTGCAGCACTTCCACACCTGAAACGCTTCAAGGTCCATTATGGTTCTCTTTTATCCAGCCAAGGATAAAGAACAAATGAGTGTATACACAGACACATAGCGAATCGATTAAGCAACGTTAAACAAAGTTTCATTCTCCAGAATGTGGCAGAAAAGCCAGCGCTAGGTTTAGAATAATGAGCGTGAAGTTAGATTGGCTGAAACAGGGGAGCTGTGTTAGCACAATCCTCTGGCTGTTGGCAGAGCCCACTGCTCCAGATGGACTAATCATGCTTGTTCAAGGCCATCCGCTGGTCTGGGAGGCCTCGGTCTGCTCTGTGTCTGTTCTAGCAAGACAGACACCTCAGCGCTGCGCAGTGTTAGCAAGCCACAAGAAGGCCAGCTTTGCCCCAGAGGATGAGGCTTTGACCCAAAGTGCTTCAGACTGGCTTTGGCATAATGGTAGGTGACATGGGGAGATAGTTGTGAGAAGTGACAGATAGATTCAAGATGGTGTTAAAGATCAAGGTGGAGACAGGCAGATGGAAGACTGAGGCAGGATCATAGGTTAGTAGTACCACTATAAGTATTTGAAGGCAGGGAAATTATTTTTCCATGTCCCACTGTTTCATTATTCCCAGATGCTGCAGGTAATCTGAACTGAAATGATGAGAGTTGAAAAGATCAGCTAGCAAAAAGGACACTGATTATCCTAAATAAAAGAAAAAAAAAAAACCCTAAGCCTTTTGCAGACGGGAATAAAATTTAACATTACTGTGGGACTGTCTCGCTGCATGGGGCGCATAACTGTAAGGACATGTGGGTGTATGGCAGTATGCAGTTGGCCTTACAAATGGAAACTGAATGAAAACTTTGACGACACATTTCATTCATACGATGGAGGTATACGAGTCCACTGGCAGGTTGAGCTTGAGGGACTTCTCCAGTGACATAAAATGATCTCATTAAGTAACACAGACATCCTTTTCTCTGGAACAGAGTTTAAAGTCTTATGTGTCCCTACACCAGTACATTCTTTCATAGGTGGAGGACCACAAGAAGCTGGAAATGACTTGGCGTAAAGGCCCAACGATGTGCAAGGAACTCAAATTATTTTTCATCAGGATTACTTTGTGTCACACAGAAAGTACAGAGGGAATCACAAGCTAAATGCAGACTTCGCTTTGTAATGAATCCTTGTGAAATTCCCTCCAGTGCAATTCATTGTTCAGTCATTGTGTTTATGTCGCACTAAACCAAATGCAGCCATTATTACACTTATTGAAACCATACTGTGCAGCGTATAAGATCTCATAACAACATTTAATGACAAAATTAGACAAAGAAAGCGAGAGAGACGTGAGTGTGTGCTTTTTTAAAATGAAAAATAAATAAGTGATTGTACTTACAGTCGAGACAGGGCAGGGTTCTTCTGAAAGAGCAACTCAGGAAGCTGCTGCAGTTGATTACGGTTCAGCCGCCTGCAGCAGGGAAAACATATGATCAACTAGTGATTTTGTGTGTGTGTGTCTATGCATGCGTGCCCTTGAGTGTGTAGGCTGTGAATAATTTCTGCTAGCTGCCGTAGAATAGGCTTAGCCACAGGCTATTGTGTTTCAGTGGTGCTCTGAATGTCACATAAATATCCAACTGAAAGTTCAGGGGAATTAAACTGCTAGTCGGAGACAGCGTCATAAATTATCTCTGCACAGTTAAATTACAATGCTTCGCCGAGGTGAATTCACTGCTTTTCTGACTTTCCCAGAGAAACAGAATAGCAACATTCCCTTTTAAACAAGTGAATTACAGCTGAACATGAACAGATTTTATCTATAAACTATCAAAACAAGATGTTTCTAAAGAAAAATAGATGAAATGGATGAGACTATTTGAGGCCAATGAAGCACTGACAGGAATGGTGGTTGGCAACAGACTCCATGTCAAACAACTAACGTCCAAGACTGGCAGGCTTTATGCAAATACGACAATTAAGTCAATGAGGAACAGACTGTTGCTGATCTGTTGGAAACCACAACTCTCTTCTCTCTGAATGGCCTGTTGGAGGCTCATGGTAGTGAAAGCTGAGGCTGGGGCAAAGGGAGGTTGTGAATCTGAAAGCGAGGCTACTGCCCTGCCTTCAGACACATTCAGACAGATGTTGGGATCTGTGCCACTCACTGTATACACTGAGAAGAACACTTGGCCAGCTGAGGTGGAGATTTAGTGTATAATGGGCATTAATGGTCTGCTGCCGCGCCGTTCACACTAAACTGTACCTGCTGGTGGGTTAGTGGCTTTTAAACATTAGAGAAACGAGCCGCTTAATTTCCACATTGGTCTGGCACAAGGATACGTCTGCCCAATGTTTGGGATCTGCTGAAAATGGAGGAGGAGGGAAGGCAAGCAGTGCATGGCCTCGAGTTTGGTAATGTAAATTGTTAATGTGGGTTTCAGATCAGGGGAAAGTCTTTTATAAGTTAACCACTGTGTATGCATGACGGCATGTGTCCATAAAGTCATCTGCTCCGCAGGTTTCCATGTGGGTAGCACTATTGATTTGCTAATGAGCTGGGTGAGGTGTGGTTGACTGTGTTTGTCTATGTGTTTTCCCACATGGTTTACAAGGTATCGAGGAGTCCTGGTGCTGTCCAGATGAGCCAGGGTCTGCGGTGGGGGAGGCCTCTTAAGCCCACATATCCCACTGAGGGCATTCCTGTCAGGCAGAGGTAATAAAAAAAATACTCCCAGCCCACGCTATACCCTCTCCTCACCATCCAACCACAATGGAATGACAGGGAAGCGCTTTATACTGAATACACCATTTATGTTCACTTCCTCCTGTTAGTCACATTAAATTTAACCCATTGAAGAAATAAAAGAGAGGAGCTTTTCATGGGAAGTTTTAGGACATAGAATTTAAAATGTGTTATTTCTATTCTGCCTACTTTATCTACAGTGTTAAAGAGTGAAATAAATGGAATTGTAATGTTGTTTTGCTTTGTGTTATATTTCAGTGACCCATGTGCAATGACCAGTATACACTATACACTATTTCTTTTCATTTATTTTATTCTGTACATATTGTGATTATTGTATGCCTTTCTTTTTGTACCAAAATGGGAGAGTACTGTGGCTCTTTGTCGTACTATTGTATAACGTGAGCCTGCGTAATGACAATAAAGGTTTATCTGAACTCTTATTTTGCATTTCTAAATAAAGCAGGTTGTGTTTGAGTGTGATAACCTTACTGTGATGCCCGTGTCAATCTAAATATAAGTCAAATGAGGTCATTTTTGAACTTTGACAGAAATCACTGTTGAGTACTGTTAAACTGGGAGAATAATGAGAAAGTGGTACGTCACATAAATTGTTGAATTACATAACATTATAAGATGACAGTAAACTATGAACCTACTGTTTTATTGTATTCCAAAAGTAAACTTCCAAACAGTCTACACACAACACCCGGAGGTACTCACAGTCTTTCCAGTTCCTTCATGTCATCAAAAGCCCCACGCTCAATCACAGTAATCTGATTCTCCATCAGCTGCCTGCAAAGAGAGGAAAGTAAAGATATAGACAGAGAGCCTTAGAAACTGTGTCACACACTGAGGCTTTGACTTTTTTACGAGTCCGTAGACGGTCACTCTGGCTTGAACAAAGTAACAGGGGCTACGAGGTTTTAGTGGTGAACCTTCTTGCAGTGAGTGTATTCAAGCTCGGTGCAGTATATTCAACACTTCTCACACACACACGCACACACACACACACACACACACACACACACACACACACACACACACACACACACACACACAC
>JAQQZY010000008.1:10053105-10070079 GCA_030068375.1 Ostorhinchus rueppellii
ACACACACACACACACACACACACACACACACACACACACACACACACACACACACACACACACACACGCACACACAAGGTAGCAATACAAATAAATTACACATGACCTTTATGCACTTTATGCATAAAAGGCAGAGTCCTGAGTGGTGTAGAAGTGCTTGGAAACTTCCAGAGATGCTGCAATGATAAGATCATTTGCTGTGCATAAACTATGAATGCACAAATAACTTTTAACACAAAAATGCTCTTGACTGGAAGGCCGGGGTTTATTTCCAGTGCGAATAGCCATTCATGTACGAGGGAAACCACAAAATGACCATGTTTCCTCCCAGTTTCAATGTTGAACCAGAATGTGTGCATAAGCGACCCGGAAACATGCGGACCGCAGAAAAAAAAGGTGTTCTTAGAAATTAAATATGAAAAGCATAAAATATGCAGCCAGCTCCCACTATGCCAACGCTGCCTCTGACATAGGCTTTCTCTCCTCCGTTCCCACCACATGTTTTATTCAGAGCTGATATTCTAAAAGCTGAAATAGAACAATCTATTTCCCCTTGCACTTCTCCTCACTTCTGATTTACTGATGAATATTTCAAAGGAATGTCAGAAAAGACAGAGAAACTCCGCTCTGAAAACCGGCGTCTGCTTCACTTCTCCCTCTATCTCCCATCCCTCATTTTACAAGACAGCTACGTGATCCTCGTGCAAGACTCACTTAAGTAGCAGATTTGCTTAATTTTCTACATGATTTAACAATTTGTGGAGTGAGCATCCAGGGGCATGAGAGGGGGAGAGGGTAGACTTTGGCCCAGGAGTAGAAGAAAGTGAAAAGTGGGAGAAGGGGGGAAGAAGGGATTAAGAGTGGCACAGCGCTGCACATGATATGAGTAGAGGAAATGTGTCCCAAAACATAACAGAATCTAAGCTAACCGCACAGCAGGAAGACGATCTGGTTCCATTTCCCAAATAAAATAAAATCTAAACTTTAAGTCAAACTTTACTGGTAAGTATTTTGGAAGCATTTAGCTCAGCTGAGGACTAAATGACACAATTTGCTTCCAGGGTTAAAAAAAAAAGAAAAGAAAAGAAAAGTAAAGCACACACACTATGCATAAACAAACAGGTAAATAAATTACAGACACATGTGAAAGGCACACATCTGCTCCGGCTCTTTCCAGTCCCTCATGCCTATTTATACCTGACTGGAATGCCTCTGACTGACTGACTGACACTTGGACACACAGCTTTACATGCACAGCTATTGTTCTTTCTCAGTCTGAGCAAAGTCATGTGCCACCACTACCATGTAAAAGAGTGAGGACTAAATGAAAATAACACAAACACACACAGTCAGAGAGTTTCTTTATCAACACGCACATAAGGAGCTAGAGTACAGATGGTACTCACAGTCTTTCAGTGTTGCGGGGGATATTCCTTGGCATGGATTTGAGACCCAGTCCATGGCAGTCCACTGTGGTGCCGCTGCAGGTACACAGGGCTGGACAGGCACTGGCATCACCCATGAGAAGGGCAAAGAGCATCACCACCAACATCCAGAGAGGCTGTCCAGTCAGCCTGCCCATGCCTGCCCCAAAACAGCTACCTCTAACCGGCATATTCACCACTGCAGCCCTACTTCTCTGTGAGTCCTGCTTCTCCTGCTTTATATCCTTTGGATTAATTTAAAAAAAAAAGAAAAAAAAAAAAGACAAAGGGTACAAAAATCTGAAAAATAAAATAAAAAATTTCTACTCTAGTATTCTCCTTTTAGCTGTGAAGCAAAGCAAATCCTTCTGGGTGTTCCAGTTCTTTTTGTTCTTCTAGAGTATTGGTTTGATATCCACTACAGTTTGCTGATGTAAAAACAAAACAAAACAAACAAAAAAAAAACCACTGTTGTTTTCTTGTCTTATTTTCTTCTTGTAAACTCCTCTCCTGTCTTGTCTTTGTGGAGTTGCTGTGCTCTGGTCTGCACACGTCTGTCCTCCTCTTACTCAGTCCCGCTCTGCTCTGCTCGCCTGAAGAGAGAGGGAATAGGGAAGGAGCATGAAGGAAAAAAAGCCAGTCTCTCTCTCTCTCTCTCTCTCTCTCTTACACACACACACACACATACACACACCAGTCATCCATCACAAGGATCTACAAATAGCAGAGCCCCCGACTCCACCCCTACCCCTCCTCTCCTCCCCCCAACTCCTCTCCCTCCTCACACAACACACCCCCCAACCCAGAACCCTGCCTGAACTCACTCTCATTCTGGAGATCCCTCTTTCATTCCCTTGATTCTATTCATAATCCAAATCTACTCCAAGTATCTTTCTTCTTATTCACTCAGTCCACTGCTTTTCTCTCAGGTTTGCCTCCGGGCGAACCCCCAGAGAGAGATCTAACCTGCATGACACCGTGTAACCCCTGCCTGATGGGAGCTGCTGTGTGGAGATGGGGCACTGTGTGTGTGAATGTGTTCATGTAACGAAGGAAAAGCCACTGGGGGAAGAAAGGAATCAACACCTTAGTCCTTAGAGACAAAAAGGCGGAATAAGAATCTGTAAGTGTGGGTCTTAACATGTAGATCGTGTGTGGCCGCAGACAGATTCAGCAGCAGAGCACTAGGGGGGGGAAAAAAAGCACACACAACATGCAAATATTCATGAACTGCAGGAAAAGCAAACCGCAGCCAAAAACACTAAGTCAACAATATATTTTAAGAACATCCCAGAAACAGAGATTATATCCTAATATATACAAATGAAAAGACAAAAGAGCCACACACAAGCATACCTGCTCTGTTATTTGGATTTATGGGACACACTATCCCTCTGCTAATGCCAGGATCGTGCATGCCTTGAAGCGAAGCCTAAACACATAAATTGGACAGTGTTAGGAAGGGAAAATGAAATGATAAGCTGCGGCTGCTGGACGTTATTCACTTCAAAGGAATGTCATACAAACATCATTTTGAAAAGGTTGACGTTTAATTAAAACACTGGATGTATTAGAGTCTATTCATCGTTGACAGTATAATTGTAACCATTGGGATTTTTTTTTTTTTTTTTTTTCCCAGTTGCATATTGATTTGTAGTTTGTGGAATTGCAAATCAGACCACTGGATGTAGACTGGAAAAGAACCCTGTGTTTAAGTCCAAAGTGTACTGCTGACCATTATTGACACGATAAAACAAAAAGTGACTGAATCTTTAAAGTGTACAAGAAATCTAATGGGTTAACAAGAAAAGAAGGTGGAATGTTTCAATGCTGGATATGTGTGAATGTGCAGATTCGTCGGTTCCTGAATCCCTCCTGATGAATGCGGAATCAACGGTCGATGCAACAAAACCTATGACTTATGATGATGTATGTTTTATTTTGCACAAAGCACCTGATTCAGCATTAATTGGAAATGATTTATTCGACTACCAGTGTACAGATTAACAAACATCTGCTGATTTTATTATACACAAGTTAAAGCTGGGGTCTGAGATGTTAGAAAAACAGCTCAAGCAGGCTACACTTTGAAAAGATACCATTCAAAAGTCCCAACCCCTTTCTTCCGACTCCCCCCTGAAGCCACGCCTCCAGACTCTAGAACACACAGTGCAGGGGGTGGGGACAAATGGCAGTTGGCTTTGATAGATATATCAGCGTTCAATCATTTCAAGTGGGTGCTCAAAATGATTGGATGTTGTTTTTTCAGATCTGTCGGTCCCACAGGTGCCTAAAACTTTTAATTTTCGTGTCAGAGCATTTAATCGGGGTGTGAAGGAGATTTTTTTTTAGCAATATAGTAAAAAATGCTCCAGGAAAAACATCTCAGACCCCACCTTTAATCGGAATTCAATCAATGTCTCTAATTCAGAATTAGTCAAACAGTACTTGGTATCAGGTCTGTCTCTTTATTGCATTGATTTGTGCACTTTAAAGAATTATAGAGTGATATTAACAGACCCACCTGCTTCACCTCTGGTCTAATTCTGCAGTAGAGCCCACTCCCAAACATAAACATCAGCGCAGCCACATCGACCGAAGAAGTCAATTTTCTTTATGTGACAAGGGCAGTTAAAACAAAAAAAGAAAGAAGCAGGGGAAAAGCACTGTGACGCATGCGAGCGTCTGTACAGTATCTGTGTGCTCTGACAAGCCGTGACCAAACATGTGCGCTTGCAGGTGTACGCACACATATCCTGCTCCATCTGCCCCAGTAAAAGTGTCAGTGCAGTGTAGATCTTTCTTCCATGAACGCCTAATTAAAGAGGAGACAGTGGTCTTTAGTGGTAATGGGGGGGTGGGTGGTAACATCCCTCCGCTCTCACAGTCATAAGAATGCACACAAATACACAACAGGAATTATTCGGCTGCTCTAAAAGCAGTGGGAGGACACAGCAGCAATTTACAATTAAGATTAAATAAAAGAATTAACATAGGCTGTAACATGGCAAAAAAAAAAAATAAATAAGAAACTAACTGCAGTTAATGTGGGATTCATTCATTCATTTATTTGTTTTGAGCAGAAGAAAAAAAGAAAACATTTTCACGTATACAAGGAGCTAACATCAAAGTAAATACATTAATAAAGGTGATCAAATCAATATAGTAAATGCCATGTACACTAGTAATAACAAAATAAATTCAATATGTACTGCTCAAAAAGGAGTGGGAAGAAGAAAACTCTTTAAATCCCACTCCCATCTCACATTTATATAACAGAACGCATGACTTTTGCTTCTTTAATGATAAAGTTACATCAGTTTAAAGTCCTAAGAATGGAAATAACCAATACTAAACAGATTTTTAAAAACTCTAAAAGCATAAGTTATAATATATACACCAACAATAATTACATATAATGGTAATGGATAAGTATGGATTTGCACTTTCCCTTCAGCTCATAACTGAAATTAGAAATGCAATAAGTTTTCATCAAGTTGCTAATGGCAGGTGTATGTTCCTGAACAGAAAAACAAATCTGTTGCTTAATATGTAAGAGCATAATAATAAACACAGATAAAGAAGATATAAACCTGAGTAGTATGGTTTATTTCACTCTGAAAAGAGCTTTGAATTTCCCAAACTGTGAAAAGATTGTGTTGTACAAAAAAAAAAAGACTACAAAAGGAGCCCTTGACTTTAGAAATGTTTCTTTTTGTGAACTTTAGAGAAGTATTTTACTCAGTAGTAAATAGTTCAAGACAGAATTAGCTCCTTCTGAAAGTCATTTTAGTGAATACATTTTAAGGAAACTCACAGCTGCATCATATATTATGTTTGTGGTTTTGTGTGCACACTAGATAATGTATAGTTGATTACAGTATGTCTGAGTCATTTTACAGTCATCATGCTCCGTAGCAGGAATGCTAAATTAAACCCCTCTGGAGTTTTGCCTGTAAAACAATACCATTCCTATCATGGACGCTGTCTGTCTGTTGTATATTTACAGAACATGAGAAAAAGCAGGACCATTCAAACAGATGTTTACAACATATACTTACAATCCCAAACATGCATCGACATGGACACCATAATGACACACTGAGACATTCCAGCTATTGTGGAGAACTGCATCCACTTTACATCTACCCACTCACCCTCCGACTCGCTTTTTTAAAAAAAAAAAAACTTTTTCTGAAAATCGTTTATTGCACTGCAATATTTTGGTTACAGTTGAATTATTCTTCTTGATGGACCTTTTTTATATGATCGATTATATTTTTACAGGTTTGAAATTTTTGATTCACTGTAATTTAGACTGAAATTGATTTGAAAACATGCATTTTAGTATATCCACTGTCTCTTATTTAATGCAGAGAACAGAGACTTTTACAAGTTTGACACTTTACATATTGTTTTCATGATGTTAAAAAAGGGGGAATTTATAGTATAAACCTGAAACAGAACAAGGTGACTTTAGATGTGCCAACTGGACTCATGTACAGAAACCATTACCGATGATTTATACGACCCATTATAGAAAGGCTTCTTTAAAATAGAGGAGCCTCAACAGTTAGCTCTGTATAAACTGGATGTATAAGGGTACACAGAGTGTATCAGGTGCTATAACTGTTTGCAGCACAACAGTGTCACCTTGTGGCCACAAGCAGAAAAGGCTCATGTTGCTGCAGACAATGAAACTCAAATTCCACAACACGAGAAGTAAGGAACCAACAACAATTAACATCAAATGCCCTGTTATCAGGAGAGCCTACAATTATTCTAAAGGCATTACAGGGCTACTTTTATTTTAATGCTTTTGCATGAGATTGATCCTCAAATATGTCTGTGGTTTATGAACCAGAAGGGCACCCCAGATCTTCTGTGTCCCCTTTTTGCAGTTTAGAGGAAAAAAGAAAAAAAAAAAAAAAAAGCACCAAAATTGAGTCCTTCAACCAGAATCCACAATTTTTGTTCATATTCAGCCTGGTTTAATAGTTTTACCATTTTACAGTGGGGACTAGTAACTGCATTAATTTAGTTATTTTATGTCAACATTCTACTGTGGTTGAAGTGTTGGTTTAAGTTATTTAATTGTATTGTTGCTTGTGTTATCTTTGATCAGACATTTGTAAAGCTCTTTGAGATTGATTGATTTGTTTGAGAAATGCAGGGTAAACAACAACTGAATGAATGACATGAAAAGACAAATCTCAAGAGCAGTGCTGCTTGATGTGTTTTAATTGCAGAGGGTTGCATAGATTCACAGTCACATCAAGTATCATCAGTGAACACAGTCCATAATGTTGACTGCAGCAGTAGAATATGCTTAAATTGTAACAGCTTTGACAGAAGCCACTGACAAACATACTGGTCCCGAAAGACTAAAAAAAACAAAAAACAAAAAACAAGGAGGCATTTACAGTGGTAGTGGTCTAAAAATCACTGGGTTAACAACCACAAACGAAGATAACAATAAATTCATTTTCATTTGTAAAGAACTACACATTCAAATAAAAAGGCCATAAAATTATATATAAAAATTGCACTAAAAAGCTGAAGAACTAGAAAGATGCAGATGCATGTATACAATGTTGCATAAGAATCAAAACTCGCCTGAGGAAAACTAGAATACATAAAGCAAAAAACACGAAGTTTAGAATAACAGTAGTTTAAAGCATCACAGTGTTACACTCAAGACTTGAGCTTAAGACAAAGAAGATATGTATAAATATACAATAATCTGGGCTGGACAACGATACTTCTGCTTTGTATTCTTCCTTTTCTATAATTCTACTGACACAATGAATGCCAATTGACTGATAAATCATAGAAAAAGTTGCATATTCTTAAAGCTATTTGGGTCGTTCATAAAAAAACATCTTATGTTAAATAACAAATGTAACAAAGTAACTTATAATGTATTCATCTAAGGCACATCTTCAAATTCCCAATAAGTCTGTATTGGCTGCTGTCGTCTTAGTGTATTTAAGATTGGAATTTAAAAAAAAAAAAAAAAAAAAGCTCGTCTATCACATTTCCTTCAAAACATTGGATGTCAATCACTTCAAGACATCCAGGAGACCAACAAAAAAATAAATATGAGGCTTTAAAATTAAATGTCAATGGCTCAAAGTGATGGTTAAGGGAAATGCTCATTTCCTGGTGTATACATATATATATGTATGAGTATTTGCCTTCACAAAGTGATGTCAGATTTAACACCATAGGAATATGAATGACTGAGCACTAGATTGCATTGAACTCTAAAGTTCATTAATATGAGACTAGATTTCAGTAAAAATACTGGTGCTTTTTTCAGTGGTCAACTAATCAGTAAAATTCTTCTTTTGCTGGAGAAAAGAGAAGGGCTTTAGAAAGATGTACAACAAAAAAGCTGCTCAGTGAATCACACTGTTTCCTACTGTGGACGCCTAAGAGGATCCTTCAACATCATCAATGTATTAAATTGATTCTGTAGCTGTGAGGAGCCAGCTCTTACAGGCTGTTCAATCCTGTAAGAAATAAGAGAAAGGAACAAAAGGATTAGGGGATTTTTAGTCCTTTCATCCAAGCACATCAAGCATTTTTAGCAGTGTAAGAATTGTTGAGTGGTGAACCAGAGTCAGATGGCTCATGCAGGGATGGAAAACTACCACATCACAGCGTTGGGTGAAAACTACTTTATCACCATCAAAGGAAGAGGGAATTGTGCTCTCCTACAAGTCAGATGTGCCATTCTCTCAGACAATGACCACATCTGAATACTTCCTTCCCTGTACATCTCCAATACAAGTCACTGTTTATCATAAACTATTAACCACCTGATGCAGATGTTGTTTTCTTCAGTACGTTTTGATGCAACAGACTGCAATTACTTTAACAATATCATAAAATATGTATGATGAGATGTGCTGTGTGACATGTTGCCATACTTACGCCTTTACAGATCTTGTTTTCACTTCTCTGGGCATCAAATGAATCATGCGGCAGAGGATTTTGCAGTCTGTTTTCTTTCTCTGTTAATATTTGGCTTCCCAACACCTTTCTCTGAATTTAGAAACCAAAGCAGTTACTGGGAGAACTGGTTACGTTAAAGCTTTAGAAAGCAATATTTTCCTGGTATCAGTGGGCATTCTATTGTATGATGCCCATTAGTGGTGCAAATTTAAATCATACTCATACTCCTCTTGACCCTTTTTTCAGGAGATGTCAAATCTGACAAATTTTTGGCTAATTGCACATCTATTTGAAGAGAAAATAAGAAAATGGGAATAAACTGCGGCAATGACCATGTGGTTTCAAGACTCAATGAGCTCTGCTGCACTGGCTGAGTGGTGTTTGACATTTTGTCTTCACTTTTCCACAGTGGCAGGACCAATCTATGCTTAAGACAGAGAGGACAGAGCTGCAGGAGGAGGGTGTGCCCCCCCATTTCAGTTTACTTAAACTTTGAGACCTTATGAAGCCAGTCTTTACCAGCATAAACAAGTGTTTTTTCTTACCAGTCAGTCTATATGTGAACTTTTGCCTTGCAGTGTCTCTAATGAAGCTCTGCTAATACATCGTTCCATGCCATTATGGAACAGCTAAGTGCTCCTTCAGTTCTGCTGTGTGCTTATTAATGTGAACTAAACTTAATCTTATGTGTTAAATGCATGTCTTAAGCCAGTAAGAGTCCTGCATTAATAATATGAAATTACCCCTCTGCTTGAAAGGGCATCATTTAAGAGACACAGATGTATGGGGTAAGGTTGCTGTCCAAATATTTGTGTGAATAAGACATAAATGTGTGCATATTAGTCTGTAGTTGCACAAAAAAAATGAATATTTTTAAACTATTAAATGAACTCAATTGTACATAAAATGTATTGTGTGCCTTTGACATCAAGAATTACAAACATGAAAGGCAACTTTACGACTGCACGTTTTCCAACACAAACATGAATTCACCAACGTGACTACTATGAAAAATACATCACCACTTCACAGGCATTATTCATCATGCAGAAGATGCATCGATTTGAGATGGTTGGCAAAGTCAGAGAACAAGATCAGGTAAAATCTAACTATTTGTACATTGTTCACCATTTGTGGAATGAATGCATCTCTGCTCAATAAATAATGCCTGTGAAGTGCTGATGTATTTTAGACAGTAGAGTCATGGTGGTGAATTCCTATTCATAATGGAGAAAGTACAATCATAAAGTTGCATTTCACATTTGTGTTATCAAAACTCATTCATTTATATTCTGACAGATAGAATACATTTTATGTACAACTGAACTCATTCTAGAGTTTACAGTTTTTTAATTGTTTGCATAACTATACAATAATATGCATGCATTGCTATCTTATGCATACAAATATTTTGACAGCAACATTACCCCATAAGCATGAGTCATAAACAAATGTGTCAAACTATTAATATTGCAGTTGCTTTATAGTACAGTACTGATTTAAAAACATGATGGTGTGCCTTTGAATGAATGAGTGAAAGTGATCACTTGATAGGACTGTCCTCATACCTTGATGATTCCACCCAAGGAGCGTGAGCGCCAATGTCTCCTGCTGAATGATGTTCGAGAATCCGCTGAAGGTGTCAGTAAAGGCTGCTTTTCAAACTAGGAATAAATACAGACAAAACATTTACCACAGACTCAGGATTGTAAATAGTCATAAAACTATATACATATTTGTCCTTTAATACCTGTTTGATGAGTTTTTTCTTTTTGGCGGACTCTGGCATGTTGGTGACCTGCTGGAATAGCTCTTTGAGAGCAGCTTCAGTATAACTGGGAGCTTCATCTGAGTTCATACTGCAGGTGTTGTTGACTTCATCTCCAGATTTTCTCACAGAGGAAGGAAGGGAGTCAATTGTGACTCCAGCTACTGGTCCATTTTTAGCCCCAGAACAGAGTGTCAAGTCATCCTACAAATGTCAAACAAAACACCTGAATACATACTGAAATGGCAAGCGGATCAAAATGGCAACTTTTTATGAAATTCAGATTTACAAAAAAACATGTTTAGCTGAGTCAATTTTTACAAACGGACAGGAGTGTTCACTATCTACAGTGAGTGGTTTAAATTGCTTTCAAAACAAACTGAGATGGTTATTTTTAAACAAGAAATACAAAAGACAATTGCTCACATTTGACTGGAGTGTTTTTGATCCTGTGAAGTATAAGCGGGCATATTCTTTGATATATGCAGGAGCCTTCAATAAAAGCAAACACATTAAACCCTCCATTTCAAGACTGTTGTGAAGAATCAAGTTAGTGCATCTACTGTGGAATCATACCTCACTGTCAACAAAGCATCTTTAGTATTAAAATGGTCTCATGTCTTACAAATCTAACATTTACAGCATTCAAACACAAATCACCCAGATATTTGTTATGAAATGTTTGCATGTAAACATGAGTTAGCACTGTTGATTGCACACACAATGAAAAGAAAACGGCCGTATTATTTCTTATTCACTTGTAAATTAGGTACTGTCCTGGACCATATTTGTGTTTCTTGTAGCGTTGGCAACAAGACCACTTCTCATGAAAGGGGCGCCGTGAAAAAAACAAAAAACATCACAGTAGTAAAAAAAACAGAGGAAAACATCACTAGAATAAGGCACCAGTGTGTCGTATGACTTTTTCCATATATTACCAGAAAACCATAATATAACATTACATTCTGAGTAAATAGAATCACACACAATGTTATTTCAGTCATAACAAGGACTGTAACAATAGAGAACTCAGATTTGATCATTTAGAGTTTAAAAATAAGTCATTGTGCAGACACAGTATAAAGGTAACGTTCAAAGAAACACAGACTGAAAGGCTACGTACCTTGAAAAGCTTTTGTGAGTACCTGATGAGGAACGCTACACCATTATTGAGTTTATCAATGTTTCCCTGCAAATCACTTGCCGTTACCTCGAAAGATAATAGAAAGTTTTCCAAATTAAATTAAAAATAGAGTTTTTAACGATGTATTTACTTGTAAACAAAGTTGTAACATACATTGCCCAGCCAAGAAAGAGTAACTTAGATATATTCACCATGGGATCATTTATGGCACACACTGCTTAAAGAACATCAAAATAAAGGTCACAACATCTGTTTGCATCCACAGATGCAGCAAACTAAACACCAGTGTAAAATCCACTCCATCACACCCAAAAGATTCTCAGTGGGGAGAGGGTCTAGGCTCTGTGGTGTTCAATCCACATGTAAAAATACTCATACTCCTTGAACCTCTCGAACAATTTGAGTCTGATGAAGCCTGGGAATGTTATATTGGAATATGCTCTTTCCATTAGGAAGGGGAAAAAAATCAATTTATGGGAAATTCAGGTAGTCAGTGAACTTCATTTTTCTGACAAATAATGTTGCTGAATCTAGACCTGACAACTGAAGCAGCCCCCGGTAATTGACTTGTACTGTAGACACTAGGCATGATGGGTAATCAATTCATCCAATCATTTCCAGAAAAACAGTACTCCAAATATCAGTTAGGGATAATAAAAAAAAACAAAAAAAACAAAAAAAAACAAAAACATGTTGCTGCTGAAACATATTACTCACTAATGGAATTATCCAATGGGAGGCTCTTAATCATGTTCTTAGTGAAATGTAGGTGATAACTTTTACTTCTGGAGTGTATTTGTTTAAACAACACTGTTGCTTACATTTTTGGGCCAGATGATGTGTGGTGCAAACATTGTGGCAAGATTGAGAGCAGACATCTTGTTAACATGCTGATTGCGAGCAGTATGATAAAGCAGGTCCAACAGCAGCTTCAACAGGCTGCGGTTGGGTGGTGGGAGCAGCATGAACAGCAGCTGAAATGCCTCTATCTGACGTTCCTTATCAGGCATGTTTGTCTTATTTCCCTTCTCGTCAAAGCGACTCAACTCTAGACAAAAAAGGGTAAGAATATTATAACAAAAGAGCAAGAGTTCATCATAATTCTCTTAGTTTTACTCATTTGAAAATTCTTCTCATTTAAACACTCAATCATGTGAGTTGGTCAGTACCTCCAATCTTTAGGTGAGCATGATAGTGTCTGTGAGTGAGCAGTGGCTCAGGCAGTTCTCCTAGAAAGGCTTTCAGCAGCGTGGCTGCATCATTGGGGTGGAAGTCGCCTGTTTCTAGATCAATCTCTGCCCCAGAGTTTAGCATCTCTCTTAGGGCTGCCTGCCTTAAGCTGTGGCCTGGTACACGGAATAACCCCTCCACATGAAGGTCTGGGACAGGATGATGAAAGGTGGAGAGAGAACCACAGAGGAGGATAAGGAAAGAAAAGCAAGTGGACACAATGTGAAGGGCACACAAGAAGACAAAGGCAAAGGAGTGAGGTGTATGACGCAGTGAATGAAACTGAAGGAGGGATACTGCAGGAGCAAAGTGCTTTCAGATGAATTATTGACTATTTGCTCCCCGTGTCCACTTTTAGCAAGTGACATCATTACTTTCTAAAAATAAGCCATGACCTAATGGTAATTCACTGCTCTCCAACTAAGTTAAAGTAGAAACATTTAGAGTTAGGATGCTGGCTTTCATGCATAGCAAATCCAATTCTTTAACAAGCTCATTTAGGAACTGATCAAGCAAAATTAACAAACGCATTTGAAAAAAGGTCAAATAACCAATGAGAATGTTTACATAACACAAGTGGTTTAGGGATGTATTGTACCAAACTGCTTATGTACTGTACATATACAAAATATGCAATACTCACTTTTACTCAGGTATTCAATGAGCTGATAGATCTGCGCTATTCCTTCTTCAGTTAAGGTTGCACCAAATATCACTCCTTTTTCTGAAAGGCATCAAATGGCACATCAGGAATCTGTGTGTGTGTGTGTGTGTGTGTGTGTGTGTGTGTATATATATATATATATATATATATATATATAGATATAGATATAGATATGTGTGTTTTAACCTTTAGCCTACATTCAAATTGGATTTACATCACTGATGGGAATAAATGTAAAAGGTTAATACTGTAGCTTTTGATCATTCATAAAAAGATCAGATCATTCATAAAATGTGTTGTTTCTGCCAACAAAAAGTCTTAAACTTTAATATTCAGATGAATATTGTTGTATAAGACTGCCTGACTATACCTAAATAGATGTTTTGAAGTGTAAAGGGACTGACAACACATTTTTCAGAACCTGCAGTATTGGCTTGTCAAAGTCTGCATAAGAGTAATTAAGCAGTGAATGGGGTATACTGTATTCCCAGGAAGCTTCCTTGAACCATCACCATCACTTGACAAAATAAGACAGTTATTAGAAATCCGTTTTAGTCAGCTTTTCCAATACAAAAAAATCGCGGCTCAGAAAACACCGTGCTTCTGATTGGCTGAGTAATGTCAGTAATGTCAAATTCCGTATGAATTAGTACGATTTATACGCGCAAGGCACAAACTCATAACAGAGGATGCGTTTTTTTCTAAAACTACGGAATTGCCCTAACCCAATTGGACTCCTCATAGCTGTGGGTAACTGTTTATCACTTCCGCTGTAGTCTTGTTTCCATACCCATAGCCTTCGGGTATTTGAGTATGGTTCCGTATCAGGAGACACTTGATACAAAAAAAAAAAAACAAAAACAAAAACGTTTGAGCAGACTTGACACCAGCTCACCTTTTCGTTTCAGGAAGTTGAGAGAACGAAGAAAGCCGCTGGAAGAAGGCACCCTTGGCTCAGCTTCTCCGCTGAGCTGAGAAAACTCATCTCCTGGTAGGTCGATAAGTCGAGTGATATTACTAAGCACCAAATCCACGAAGGTCTGTGGATACTCATGTCTCAGCCTTTCCACGAAGAAATCAGGGTTGAAAATAACTGGCTGGTTCGAATCAGACTTTTCCTGACAATTAAAAACGCTACATTTTGTAGACCTGTTACAAAAGAAAGAAAAAAAGAAAGAGAGGGCGTCGGAGATGGTTAAACTTAAAAGCAAAAGAGATGCAATATCTAAAGGTAGCTGGATTTAAGATGCCCGGCTGTTCCTAGGTTAAGTTAGCAACTTTGGCTAACGCTAATCGGCCTGAAAATGATACAATTGAAGACTGAATTATGAAGATGAGTTATTTATAGTTTACTGAGAAGTGTATACACTACGACACAGGCAATTTGACCATTTAACTACAGAATTAATGAATTCTGTACCGTCTGTCCAGTTTGTGATTGTTTTGAAGATCTTTTTCAGCCGCCATCTTCGTTTTGAATCTTCCGCTTTTTCCCCCTTAGTCCCGCCCCCTGCATTCTGATTGGCGAGAATATACGCACCTCTTAACTGGAAGAAACAGGAAGTTGGGTGTCTTTTTTTTTTCTTTTCTTGCGTTATCACTGCAGTTGAAAACAATTTTACTCACCAACACGTTTACACGTTTTTGCAAACCATACAGTACTGGGAAAAACTCTTGAGCCACCTTCTTTTTTTTTTCTCAGCGATGTTATATTCTAACGCTCTTTGTTAAAAGTCATCATGAAATTACAGATAATGTGCTCCACAACTGAAGGAAGCTGGAATTTTTTCTTTAGTAGTGTTTTTTTTTTCATAATTGCTGCAGAAAAAACCCCAACAACATTAATTTACCTACATTCATTGTCAAGTTTTTGTGATCATTTGCATCTTTGTTGTTTATGAATGGATGTGATGAGCATATGCATTTAATCTCATGTGTCTTTGTTACGATGCAACATAAACATAAAAGAAATCATCATAAGTGAAGAAAACTTTTGGAGGTTTGGTGAAACATACAGTACATGCAAAAGTCCTAGACCATCTCTAGCTTCATTGTTTATGCAGGGTTGTTATGACTCTACATATTTCATTTTCAGTCTCTTTTGTAACAGAACAAGTTTTCAGATTCAGACAACTTTATTAATCCCTAACAGGCAATTCAATTTGCAGTTACCCCGCCTTATTGAACATCCAAACAAACAGTGACAACAAACAAATGCAAAACAATACACATCAACAAATAGCAGCCACATACGCATATACATTCAGATTTACCTGTCAGTACCATAGAACAGTAACAAGGCAATAAATTAAGCAGTGAATGACTCAGATGATAGAAGATAAAAAACACAATAAATAAGCAGAATAAAGAGCTTCAGCTTCAGTCAGTTCCTGGCGTTTATCAGCCTGATAGCAGAGGGAATAAATGAATGGGAGTATCTGTTTGTTTTCCTAGGGGGTACATAGTAGCGCCGCCCAGATGGCATGAGAGAAAACTCGGGGTAAAAAATGTTTCCAGGCTGATTTAGAATTCCCCTGGCTTTCTGGACCACTCGTTTCTCCCATAGAGAGTTCAGGTCCATCAGCTGAACTCTAATAACCTTTGAACAGATTATAACAAAATGGTTCAAGCTATTCCTGTCCTTTACTGACAGACCATGGAACCAGCAAATAAATGAAAAAGTAAAAAGACTTTCAATAAAAGAATGATAAAAAACAAGATAAAATGCCCTCAGAAACATTAAAAGATTTCAGCCTCCTCAGCAAGTAGATCCTTGTTGACCACGTTTGACTATTGACTCTGTGTTCTGAACAAACTTTAGGTCAAACACAGTTCCCAAGTACTTATAGGAGTCCACGATTTGAATATCTTCACCATGGATGATGCTACCTCCAGGTGAAGGCTCCCAGCCAGTTCTTCTAAAGTCAATCACAATTTCCTTGTTTTTTTGTACATTAAGGTCAAGGAAACTGTCATCACACCATTTAACAAACTTAAATAGAACATTTCCATGGCCTGACTCAGAACCCTGGAGAAGAGATAGCAGAGCTGTGTCATCTGAGAACTTGACCAGGTACAGGTAGCTGTTCTCTTGGCTGAGCCTACAGCTGTCAGTGTACAAAATAAAAAGCAGGGGAGAAAGGACACAGCCCTGAGGAGAACCAGTATTAGTTTTTCCCTTATGACACAGATACTTACCCTTAGACACATATATACGCATATATATCTATGCCTACTCTCAATGCATTTATCTTCTCTGTTATGGTGTGTTGCACACAGGAGATATGGTTAAAATAGCTTATTAGTCACTTAGCAACCCTCTATTATGTTAAATAAATCATTATTGCTCATAGAGATGTCTGGTAAAATGGGCTAATGACCAAGTATTACAAAAGATGAGAAACAAACACTACAAACAATTGCTGATCTAAATTGAGACACAGAACCATCCACTGACTTTCACCTATGCAGCCTTAAAAGCCCCGTGATTTATTGATCATGTGTGTTGGTACTAGACTGGAACAACAAGCATTGATTTTTCAATAAATGTTAATTCTGAATTTGGAACTGTAAATACACATTGTCTACAGTGTTTAACTTATAAGATTAGTTAATTTGATGATTTAGTTGTTTTTAAAGCCCTTAATGACGTAACAGCCATCCATTCCATTACAAACTGTCTTACGGCTATAAATCAATGGATGAGCAGAAATTTTCTGAGATTAAATGAAGACAAAACAGAAATTCTACTTGTCGGCCCTAAAGCAAAAAGAGAAATGCTGA
>JAQQZY010000008.1:10121604-10151979 GCA_030068375.1 Ostorhinchus rueppellii
TAGGCTCCATGCGACCCCCGTGACCCTAATGAGGATTAAGCGGGTATAGAAGATGAATGAATGAATGATTTTTGTGTATATGTGGGCCTGTGCAAGTAAATTTGGTTAAAGTGGGAAAATAAATTGAATCAGACTGGTGAATATGTGCTAAAAAAGACATTAAACATGGGTATTGCAAACTTTTTTTTTTTTTTTTTTTTTTTAAATGTGGTTTAATCTCAGGCTCAGGAAAGCAAAACAATACGGCTTTTTTCACGTCAAAATAATTGTCTTGATGCCGACACCAGATGATGCTATAATGCATAGTTTTTTTTCAGATACTTAAAAAAAAAATCTTATTTTATGGAATGTCCTTTGCAGTGGACAATATTTTTGTTCTTTGGATAAAAAGACTCAGACTAAGGATTAACTCAGCAAATTTTCATTGCAAATAAGTGTGAACATATTTAAGTTATAGTATGAGTGGGATTTACCTGACTGCAAGGGAAATCAGTGGTAGTAAGTTTGTAAAAAAGCCAAAACCTACACTTTCTTGGGTATCAGGAGGATATAAATATAAAGTACTCACCCAGACTGGGAGTGAGCCCCCCCTCCAGGAGGCTGGAACACAGCTCAAGTCGACCTGCACCTATGAGGACAGTCTTATCAGTACATACTTAACATATGTAAAAAAAGGATCATTACACGCCCAGAACATATTTTGTTACTTATTTATTAAGCAGGGCGTGGTGAGGTAAACAGAAAAAGAACCACTATGTTGTCTACCGTACTTTACTAACCTCCTCGCTCAGCATTAACAGCAGACTCCACGGAGTCCACACACACCTCCATTAAAAATCCCTCTGCCATACTGACAGTCTGGACAGAACACAAACACAGACAGATTTAGCCATTTATTCATTAAAAAACACATCCACAATCATTTAACTGAATGGAAGCAACTCAAACTTTTCCGATAACTACCTGTCAAATCGATTCATCGA
Source organism: Ostorhinchus rueppellii (assembly GCA_030068375.1). NCBI lineage: Eukaryota > Metazoa > Chordata > Actinopteri > Kurtiformes > Apogonidae > Ostorhinchus > Ostorhinchus rueppellii. The sequence continues at coordinate 10,122,588 of JAQQZY010000008.1, forward strand.
ACCTTGTCAGTCGACTGAAGCGATATAAAGTTGTATGTTTGGGTGAAATGACAGGCTGCACACACTAAAACGGCTCAGCAGCTTCCGGGCTGTTTAATTTCTTTAAAATGTATAGCGCGCGGGCGGAGCTACCAAAGTTTACGATGCAAATAAAGTGTGACCGCCCGTGCGGGGCATGTAAGAAACCCTATCGTGCATCCACTACGAGTCTCACAGATTTAATACGAAAGACAAAAATAAAACCTAAAATAATTTTGGTCAAATGTTTTGTGCTGCCACCATTAAATGTTGTAATTTTTTTTATTACAGCAGATTAATATGTCCAAAATCTGCTCGTCAATTGTTTGTGACGTCAAGAGGTCAAAGTTGACCCATACATGGCAGTGTTATGAGACATGGTTGTGTAAGCTTGAATTTATAACATTAACAAAAGACCCGCATTTCGCTTGCAGACCTGGAGGCTTAAAGATGTTACTCTCTTCGTTACGGACAACAGTTTTTTGCGGGTGGAGAAGTGCAGGGAAGGGATTTGAACACAGCAATGTAAGTACAGCTAAATGCTAACATTAGCTAGTTAGTATCATAGTATCATCCTGCATTAGCATTAGAGGTCAGAGTGTTTACACGTATTACAGAATTGAAGCGAGATGCCCAAAGGTTTGTTTGTAACAGCTAAACACGCTTGATTCTGTGTCGGTACTTTGTATAGCATTTGATGTTACCATTTAAAGTCTGGCTTTTAATGTAACGTTACCTAGCTAGTTGTACTCAGCAGCAGTCACGTCCGCATGTAGCCCGAGTTTATCCCTTCAAATGTTTTTTTTTTTTTTTTTTTTACGACGATGCATTACATGCTGTTGGAACGAAAGACAGGAAATAAAGGAGCCACCTAAAGTTTAGGAAATAGTGGGGCTGTATATAGAGCCAACTGACCCCTAGCAGAAACAGAATATTTGGTAGGTGTCAAAATAACGGTTTTCCTCATACTATAAATTCCTGAATTGTGTCAAATTGACTGAAATAATGGCATTGCATTTCGTTACATTTGATGATATTGTTATTATACGTGGAACTATCACACAATCAACACATATTTAGAATAAGACCGTTATGTGTCATGCTTACTGCCACCCCATGGTTGTTTTGTCTTCATGTAATGTTTGTGCTCGAATCCATGCATAAGATCTGAAAGTGTCTGAAGTGTGTAAGGATGTAGGAATTGCACACCTCAAAATTTCAATTTCTGTTAAAATAGTAGATATTGAATTACTCAACGTTGTTGATAGATTATGCTAATTCCAGAGAAACAAACGCATGTTTTAAGGTCTTTGATTCCTTGTAACATAATTTTTTTAGTGTACTATTTTTTGATGCAAGACAGCAGATAGATGCCACTCCCAGCAGTTAAATTATAATATGACATCTCATTTACAGATACAGATAGGATTATAGGCAGACACTAATATTTTGGATGATGTATAGGCACATCACCAGTCCCTTTACTTATCTCTCAACTAGACACATTTATCCAAATTTCATCCAGTCTCTTTTCAGTGTCTTCATCTGTAGCTGAACCTATAAGGACGAACTAAGCATAGGATGAGAAATGATGCAAAAAGTATAATTTATGCTAAATTACTGTGTCAGATATATTTTTGCTGCATTATATGCTAACATTTTTATATTTTCAAATATTCTCTCCCTCTCCTTTCCTACATCAGCGGAGTCCACTGTTGCGACAATGGCTTGTGAAGAGAAATCAGAGCACCATTACAGCAGAAGCAGGGGCGACCTCCAGCCCAGCAGCAGCCACTGTCCCCAATGCAGCCACAAATCGGATAGTAGGTCGATGGTTGCTTGGCTGCAGTGGGCTTGTTGTCGGAGCTGTTGTTTTGGGTGGTGTCACAAGGTAAACTGCTTAAAACTAAAATGTCTACGTTTTAAAATTTATACTGGTATGGTTTTTGAATGCCGTTTTTCCATTCAGACTCACAGAATCTGGACTTTCCATGGTTGACTGGCATCTGGTAAGAGAGATGAAACCACCACAAACACAAGCAGAGTGGGAAGCAGAATTTTCTAAGTACCAGCAGTTTCCTGAATTCAAAATGTAAGATTACTATCATTATTCTTTACTGGTACAATAGACACACATTTTCACAGCCTTAACATTCAACCAGTTATCTGTACGTTCTATGAACTATTATTCCAATTCCATCAGATTTCTGAGACTAATAATTAAAACATTTAAGCTTCCTTTTAAAACTTGTGTTAGTAAGCGCATATGAATATCTCAAAAGTTTAGTTCTTTGACATAAATTTACAATATCTTAATTTTTGGTGTCATATATTCCAGATTAAACCATGACATGACTCTGCCAGAGTTTAAGTTTATTTTCTACATGGAGTGGGGTCATCGAATGTGGGGCAGACTCGTAGGACTTGCTTACATCCTCCCCACCATCTACTTCTGGAGGAAAGGATACTTCACTCGCTCCATGAAGGGAAAAGTGCTGGGTCTTTGTGGATTTGTCTTCTTTCAGGTTAGACATTGAGTGTACATTTTGTTGTTTTATCAGTATTGTGTAATGTCTCCAGATTTGTACTCAGATGTAAAAACTGACATGTCCTCTTAGGGTCTTCTGGGTTGGTACATGGTAAAAAGTGGACTGGAGGAAAAACCCGAATCCTATGACATCCCACGAGTCAGTCAGTATCGTCTTTCTGCTCATCTTGGTTCTGCCTTGTTACTCTACTGTGCCAGCCTCTGGACAGGTCTAACTCTGCTGCTGCCCCACCACAAGGTACGGAGGCAGCTGTTTGTTTACAGTTTTTACTCTGCAGAGATAAAACTTTTTAACTAAGACCTGTTTGTCCAAAATGTAATTTTAGATTGTATTTAACACAATTCTATGTAACATTTTTCAGATGGTAGAAACCAAGCATCTAATGCAGCTCAGGAGGTTTGCCAAGGGCACTGGTGGGTTTGTCTTCCTTACAGCTCTTTCAGGTAAAGTTTGTGCTTCATACTACAGAGCTCCTGTTCACACCTTTTGAATGTCCACATGTGACTAGATCTGACTTCCCCTACAGTCAGATAATAAACGTCATCAAATGGTTACTTCCTGAAGGCATTGTGGATGCAGTAATAACTGTCAAATATTCTTTGCAAATCAATTATGAATAAAAAAAGACTCAATTACTGGAATGAAGAAGGTCTAAGACCGAGAACTTCTTATTAAAATGTTGAAGTTGGAAAACATCTTTAGCATATTCCTGTGAATCATTTACTGTGGAGTATATTCGGGTGTGAGGACAACATAATTTTTAAATTTAAAGAAAGTTGTAAAAAGCTATTCCTGTAGTTTTTAGTTATATTATCAAATAAATAATCTGTAACTATACATACAGATCTACTGTATATGTAACCTTGCTGAAAATGTTTTGTTGTAGGTGCATTTGTTGCTGGTTTGGATGCTGGCCTGGTGTATAACTCCTTCCCAAAGATGGGAGAGCGATGGATACCTGATGATTTACTGGCCTTCTCTCCTGCCATCAAGAATTTCTTTGAAAATCCCACAACTGTGCAGTTTGACCACAGAATTTTGGTATGTTGTACTTCTGTTCTCAAATAAACATTCATACCATCTCCTTTTGTCATTTAATGATTGATGGTGATATTTTGTATTCTAGGCAATCTCCTCTTTGACAGCAATTACTGGCCTTTATTTGTTCTCAAGAAGAATGGCTCTGCCAAGAAGGGCTAAAATTGCTATTGGTGCCCTTACAGCAATGGCCTATGGACAGGTAAGGCGTCAGTCAGACGAGTCAGTTTGTGCATTCTCATAAATACACTTTATGCATAGTTTGGAGGTTTGCATTTCAAAACACAAACATTTGAGAAAAAAAAAATACTGGCTTTTGTATTCACTGTAGGTATTTTGTGCCTTTAAGTTCATGCACACAACAGTGTTTGGAAGACATTTAAGTTCTGACGTAGCTCATGTTTAATTCACATCAGCTGACTGATCCCTGGTGTCTGGAATTTTACAATGCCAATGCACCAATTTTATAAATGGTAAGAGTGCTTGGTGTTTATTAGAGCCATAGGCAGGCTAGTATATTCACTCCCAAACAGTGGGTCGAAATATTCGTAACACCAAATTTTTTGCTCAAACATTTATGTGACATTGTGGAGAAACAGGAAGTAACTTTTCATTGTCATCCCGTTCAGTGGTTTTGCTCTCTCTCTCTTTCAGGTTGCTCTTGGTATCAGCACCCTGTTATTGTATGTTCCCACTCCACTTGCTGCAACTCACCAGTCCGGCTCAGTGGCTCTCCTCTCTCTGGCCATCTGGGTGCTGGCAGAGCTTCGTAAGGTCCCCAAGTAAAAGTCTATGCAGCTATGGGAACCTCCGGTCCATACTAGCCACACCTCAAGCCTTTAAGAATCAGAAGTGCTCATTAGGGGGGAAAAAAAAGATTTCAGGATGAGATTTCAGAGCTGACAGTGAAAAATATTCCTCATTTACGACTGGACTTTATGCATTTGTTGAAGGTGTATTTTCTGTGGTGCAGCAGCCCAACCCAAGTTTGGTAAGAAGGGTTATTTTGATGATTGTTTACAAAATTCATCAAGTCTGTAAGTAAAGAACTAAAAGAATTGTGAGTGGATGCATTAGATGCTGAGAACACAATATGTGGTGATTATTTTGAAGCAATTTCAACACAGTCATGCAAAAGCAGTAACAGGAAAAATGTGTAGTTTCTGTCCTCCTTTAATTACACCAGAAGATTTTCAAGTCAGGCTACATATTTGTTTCGCAGCTAGCTATAGTTCTGCATCATAAGGAATGCAATATTCTGTTTCCCTTCATGTGCAGGTCATTAATGTGACTAAAACGAATTCTGGTTTCTCAGAGGCTCTTGACTTGAAGTTCAATCAGATGTGGCTGTGTGGAATCGTGTATTATTATGTATATTTAAATTATGAAGAGTTTCTTGAAGACAAAGGATAAATTATAAGCATTCAGATGTTGCTTTCTATTGTATGGTTGGAAATGTAAATCTGACTTACTGTGTTTTTAATAAAGAAAATGCTATACAGTGTTTTAGAGTCAAACTCCAGTCCATGTTGCATAGTAACTGTGATTTTATTGTCTCTGTACAAAATATACACATTTTGAATACATAATGCAACCAGTTGAGGCTAGCTAACTAGACAGTCGGTACAACGGGTTAGTAGGTTTTCATTTTTTCTAGAAGACACAGTACATGCGGGTATAGACAGGTTTTACTTGTGGTTAGGAATGAAAGTCAAAAATTGGCAAGAAACAATCAGAGCCAAACCACTTTTTTCTCAGAAAAAAGTTTAAAAAAGCAGAAGACAAAAAGTAAGTTACAGGTTGGAAGTGCATATATTCATGAGGGCCGTATTGCACCCTTATACTGTCTCACAGGAATGAAGAGGTGTGGGATGAGCAGAAAGGTGCTGATACATGGTGGAGAACGTTATTGCTATTTTATGGTTGTCTTCATTTAAAGGACACTACAAAATAATGCCTTGAGTTCCTGTGGTACTTGAAACATCTTAAAGAATATTTGGTGAATTAACAGAAAAGTGACTGAAATTTTTCTTTCATCTTCATTTTTAAGATTTGAAACCTAAAATGGTTAGGTTTAGAGCCTAAGCGTACCAAATTAGATCTCCTTTAACTCTGATTGCCCCTTGTCCAATTTACTCAACAGTATCTCCCTCTCTCTTCACCCACAGGTGGGCTTTCTTTAACGCAGTGGGTCAAAATACCTCTTAATTTATTTCGTCTCTTTGGTGTTACAGAGAGAGGGAGAGCATGAAAGGGAGGCACAAAAAAGAAATGTGTATGATATTAAACCATGTCGCTCTCACTACCAACACACATACATACTATGCTTCTTTAATAGAGTGAGATCGAATGGGCCTAATTGAATGGGTTGAGTTTTTTTTTTTTTTGGTGGAACCTGCTACAACCACATGACATTTCCTTTTACAATAAGTTCACAAGTACGATCTAATTCCCCCTTTGAATGTATATTGATAGACAAGTACAACTGTGGTGTGTAGTCCTGTACTGAGAAAAGCCTGCGATGGTCAGCTCGTCACACTCCTAGCACGATCCCCACACTGTACTGCCTACTGGAATATCACACCACTGGGAATGCTAGAAAATGCACAACAGTCAATAGACATCTACAGCTAGGACTGTAATAGGTTGGAAGGCCAGGAATTATTCTACCAGAATTTCATGAATGGAGGTGGTTGTTTGGTTAGCGTAGGTAAGATGGATGACATCTCTTTCTTTTACACATGCACACGCACGTACACAAAGGGTGAGGCACCTGTGAATGACTAGGAACAGCAGACAGACAAGCAGACTTTGGAGTATCTCTGTAAATACATAATTGGATATTAGTGACATCATCATGCGATATTGAAATCAGTTCTTCATGGAAAACAACACCTCCATCTGTAAAACAGGATGGATTTCCCCTCCATCTGTTCTTCCCTTCTGGAATCGTCCTTCTGTCTTGTGTCCACTAGATGGTAGTAGATTCATTCCTATATATGGCCAGGGAATCAGCAGTCTCGCAGCTCCAGGGAAGTGGTACCCACATGCACAGAGGCAGGATCAGATTCACAAATCCTAATGTCAGCCATAACAGAGAAAAGGGGTAAACATGATCTCAGATCGTAGTTTAGGGGGGAATCTTCGTCCCTCTGAGTTCAGCCATGACAGGCAGTTTCTTCCATCAGCAGCAGTTAGAAATAAAAGTTACAATAACACAGGTGAGGGGTCATAGGTGAGCCGGTATCTGTGGGCCCGCTGCTTGCCTTCTGTCTCTGGGGGGAAACTAAGGTTCTGCATGATGAGAAAGGGAGTCGGGCGAACTCCGTTGTCGCTTGAAAAATGGCCACTGGGCGTCCAGGAAGAGGGAGAGGGCTGCAAATGCCCTTCAAACTCACAGCTTTCAACAGAGACACCTACGAGTCAGAAGACATCCATGCACACGCACGCACCCACGCACATACACATACAAGCATTCACAGATCATTCCTCTCTCACAACCTTGATTCTTCTTACACACACCCCTCCTCCCTGGTGCCGTACTCCATGGTCCAGATTCTTAGATGACATTGTCAAACAGCTGCATGGACTGCATGATGTTCTCATCCTGGACAGAGACATAATGTTTACAGAATTACACTGATATGTTTGGTTTGACATTTTTCTGATTCATTAACATGGACTAACACTCTAAACACGTTAAATATGACACTTACTCTGCACTGTTTATACCATTGCATTCCTTTTGCCTTAACCATTTTTACCTTTTACTTTATATTATATTTTATTTTATTTTATTTTTTGCATATTTATCTAAAGATATATGCCTTTGCCCTTACTTTTTGTATTTTATAAGCCGAGAACGTCTGAAACAGAATTTCGTTGTGCCATGCATAATGACAATAAAGATTCTTGATTCTTGATTCTTGATGGATTAGTCATATACTTCCTGTTCATATTCTGGTAAAGTTCTACCTGAACATGATGGTCTGATTTCACAGTTTTGTCTTTAACTTATTAACTATCACATAAACTTCCAACATGGTTCCTGTCACTGGTGCTCACTGTACATGTACCTGCTAAGACTTCATAAAATGCTGTGTTTTTTTGACTATTACTAGCAAAATATAAAACATCTGATGGTGGATGGACTTTCTTTCCCTTTACTGTGTAACCATCTGAACATTTATTCAACCACTACAGGCTGCACATGTACAACGATTATATTATATTATATATTATATTATGTTAGACTTTATTGAATAACATTTTACACTTAAAAAAAACTGTATTCATGTATAGACGTATGTATAGATGCACGTTATTTTTGTTCCATATCGTCTTCATTGTTACACATTTTAAAATGTCTTGAATACTGCACTCATACTCTTTTATATTGGATTCATTTGTTGCTTTGTTGATTACTGTTCACTTCACAGCCCTTTGAAATGATGTTGATACTGATGTCGATGATTTTGTGATATCAAATATCACATAAACTGTATCCTGATGAGCTGGGATTGAAGCCAAGAGGTAAATTAGGAGATCCATACGGCCTAGAAACTCATATACGCCCATTATATTAAGATGCTAATGCAGTAAACAATGGGTTAGTCGGCTATAATTGTTTCTAGAAGACACAGTGCACGCATGAATAGATAGGTTTACTTGTGTTTTTCAAGAAACAATTGGAACTGAACCACCTATTTTTCCCAGAGCTAAAAAAAAGAAAAGAAAAAAAAACATGAAGAAAAGGGGGGAAAACACCTACAGGTTGGTGGTGCATATATTCATGAGGGCTGTATTGCAGTCTTATGCTGTCACACAGGAGTGAAGAGGGATGGGATGAGTAGAAAGATGCTGATCCATGGTTGAGAATGTTACTGCTGTTTTATTGTCATGATTAAAAACATTAAGCCTTGAACTAATTCAGTGCTTTTGGCATCTTTATTTAAAAATGCTCAGTAAATAAACAAGAAAATTAAATGGTTGCAATTACTCACCTTTCTTGTAAGATTCAGCCTTATATAATAATAATGCTATAATGTACACTTTGCATGAGGATCGACAGCTTCCCTGTCCAATTCCTAACACTATTTGAAGGAGTTTAAACAGTTTACCCCTGGGTTAACTCTTTAATTTGTGATTAAAGGATCCTCTTTCTGCAGGTTAGACATAACAGAAAGATATGAGAATAGTATAACATTTTTTTAATCTCACTTTCAGCACAAAAAGTCAAAAATCAACATTATAAACTTTCAACAATGAATATGATTTTATTTATTTTTTTTAATCGTACCTTTTTGCATGACTCGATGAACTCCTCTATGGTAACGACTCCATCTTTATTCCTGTCCATTTTCTAAAAGAGACACAACAGCAAATGTTTAATCACTGACTAAATATGTTCTCCTTTAAATGGGCTACTTGTTTGTTACAGTATCTATCACCTTATTTTTGTAACTTTATACCACATAATTAGTAAAGAGGCAGCATTATTGTGTATGACCTGGAAAAAGCTCTCCACGTGTTCTCTTGGGGCATCGTCCTGCATAGTGGGGTATGTGTACTTCCCCATCATGTCATAGATAGACTGCATGATGTCCAACATCTCCTGCAAAGTATTAACAACAGGGAGAAGAACATTCACAAAGATGAAATATGAAAGCAGAAATGACCTGTGTGTTTTATGTGTAAGTGCTGCATTATGTAATAACATGGTAAATGGACTGTACTTCTATAGCACATTTTCTACAATTTCATGGTGTCCAAAGTGCTTTACAAAGCCTTGCATTCACACACACACACACACACACACACACACACACACACACACACACACACACACACACACACACACACACACACCAGTAGGCCATGCCATGAAAGGTGCTGCCCCAGACCCTACTGGGAGCAATTTAGGATCAGTGTCTTGCTCAAGGACACTTTGACAGGACAGCTGGAACCAGGATTTGAACCTCCAACCCTTTGGTCACTGGCCCCAAGTGCAATGTGTAATAATTTTTCACTTCATTTTGTAATAACATGCCACCTTTTGTAATAAAATCCTTGAACACGTTTTGTAATTACCTTTGCTGCATTTTGTAATAACTGTTACAATGTGTAATAAGTGATTACAAAATACAAGTGTAGCACTTTTTTTTTTTTTTAAGAAAATGTAATGATTAGGTGCACCATGTAATAAACCATTGAAATTGATGCCTTAATTGGAAAAACCCTCATACCAGCAGAACAACATTAAACATTCTAGCTTAATTAAAATTCAGTTTAAAATAGTAAGATTCATTCATTCGTCATTTACTGGAAATATTCCAAATCTTGTTTTGATAGGCAGTTTAATGTTCATTTACTTTTTTCCCTCTGTTGTTGCATTAACACACAAATCAGACAGGAATAAAGATGTTGTGTGTTCTATATTTGTATTTATGTTTTTCATGCTTTGTATCATGTGTAATATTTGCATGACATAATCCAGATTGCATATGTGTACAGTATGTCTTCCAAAATGTCAGTGCACCGGTAAGTTTCTTGTCAGTAATATTTAATTAGTGCAACTTTTGTCTCTAGTTTGGAAACACATTCTCCATTATAATGAATACAGTTACATTAGCTTTAGCTTTGACCAATGAAAAATCCTATGAGTTTTTTTTTAATGAATTCTAATTACACTGGAATGCCTAATGTTCTGCTGCTATGATGGTTTTTCCAATTAAGGCATCAATTTCAATGGCTTTTCAATGGTTTATTACTATATAATGGGGTGAAAAATGATTACATTATGTGGTGTTACAAACCTCTTTGGTGATGCAGCCGTCCTTGTTCAGGTCATAGAGATTGAACGCCCAGTTTAGCCGGTCATTAATGGTTCCTCTAAGGATGATAGACAGGCCAAATACAAAGTCCTAAGACAGAAGGGAGAAGATGTGGCATTGTTTTAGAAGTAAACAAAACCATGGCACAGTGACTGAAGTTCAATAAACCTCTATGTGCAGGTATTTAGAAAGGATGCATATTCATGTAGGAACAGCTGAGGCACAATTCACTTGTTTTTACTCTCAAAGGAGGCCGATATAAGAATAGAGCTCACCTCAAAACTAACCGAGCCATTCTTGTTAGTGTCGAAGGCTTCAAACAGAAAATGTGCATACATACTTGAATCTGTGAAGGTAGAAAATTCCAGTCACCCATGTGCCCTCAAAACATGAAGCAAAGTCTTTGAACAACCAGGATTAGTAACAAGCTAAATATAGCCTAGATATAAAAATAATTTCAAATACAACTGGAGGCAAGTGGTTAACATTTCATCAATTTAAATATCATGGAGTGAAAAATTGCCTGGTCTCCTTTTGCAGCCAGTACAACAGCTGAGAAGAACACGTCCTTAAAATTTATCTAATGTATTAATTCCATTGTGCTGATGAAAATCAATGGGGAAACGTGTCCCCCCCTGCAGCCTCAAATCAATAAAGTTGTTAATTATTTTATTTGCATATTTCATGAGTGGAGATAAAAGGGCACAAATTAGCATTATGGACACAGCGGAGGCCCATTAAAGCAAGTCGACAACTCACCTCCCTGAGGAAAGAACTGCGAATAAATGTTCTTAAAGTTCTCTTCATTCACCACACCGCTCGGACACTCCTGGGATGTAAAATGTGAATAAAGAATTAGTTCTCACTCCCTGGTAATTGCAGCTTTAGTCCCAAACTAGGACTGTATCAGCTGTATCCCATGTTAATTGCTTTCTTCAGCAGCCACACCTACATTTTTGAAGCCCCTGTAGAGAACCTGCAGCTCCTTCTTGGTGAACTTGGTTTGCTCCTGCAGCTTGTCCATGCTTTCAGGACGATGACACACAGTGGATAACTCAAAGTCATCTTCCACGCTGTCTGTGTGAGGGAGAGACCAGAGTTAATCTACATTTGTCAGTATCACACCAAGATAATGAATACTACGACCTTGTCAGCATATTTTAATACAGTCATCAAGCTTTTATTATATTTAGCTCATGTCGGAGGATCACACCTAGAACAAAATCATATTCTTTGTGCAAAATCATACTTTCTATTAGTATCACTTTATATCAAGGTGCATTAAGATGAACAGGAAATGGATTCTTTATTTACCTTCAAGATGATTAAGTGGCTCAGAAATGGATGGATGACTCTTTATTAGTCATTATAAAGAAACCTAATTCTGCATGACCAAATTCTACAGCTACCATTTCTCTACTTCTCTGCACCTTTCATCTTACTCCCTATTGATAGTAAGTAAGGGAGCCGTTATATATGAAATACAGTCCTAATATCTTTGCTCAGCTTGAACTGTATGAGATCATATTCAAGCCCATAGGCCTATTAGTTGTAGAACATCATCATGCAGAATGTGGCATTAGTGAGCACTTTAAAATGACTAATTCAGTGTCAATATGCTGCTAATATCTATGCTAATAAGCAATCAGCTGTGATTACTTAATCAAAGTGTTTAGTGACTGAAATCTGCGATATGCTTCTGACAAAATACATTATTAAACATCATGAAGCAGTTAATGGTCAATAAAATATCTATAACATATATGACTTTCCAGACTGAGAACAGAAGGTCATAAAACTCAAGAGGAGCAAAAAAGTTTCACGAACACAAACTCTCTCGAGGTCTGCAGACATGGTCATTACACAATCTCTTTATCCGTTGTCATTCCAGCTGTTTATCTGGAAAAAAAGCTCCTTTTCCCACTGAATTGTCAGCTCAAATCACATGTCGTGTCATATCAGTGATTGGCCCTTTACAACATGATACCTGGCTCTCTGTCCTCCCAGTATACCAGCTGAAGTGTGAACACCCACACAATTCCGAGGATATTGCATTGGCTTACATCCATTTCTTGGAGACTTACACCATAACCACAACGTGCATAAACCCTAACCTTCATGTCAGACTAAATCTATATTTAAAACAAGTCTTAAGCATCATATTTAATGATTTACTCTATAGGGATCTGCATTTCATCCTGTAAGAGGAGCTGAGCCTCCATGTGTGACTGTGCGAACAGATTTCCAACCTCGAAACACACACATACACACACCATGGCTCAAATGAACATCATCCATTAAAGCACAAAACAGGAAAACATATCTAACCAATCAGTGGCAATAATAAACTGCCTTAGAGTCAGGTTGAGCATACAGTATATGTGTTATTGTATCACTCTACGTGGGTCAACGAGATGCTCGAGTGTATGTTGTGTATGTTTTGCATGACTGCATCTGTTTTATTCACACTAGAGCTTCGGCACATTGAGAAAAGCAGGTGTATAGAGAGTGGAGAGTCACTTGCTTTGACTGATTGAGGGGGCAGCCGAGGGCTTGCAGCACGGCAGCAGCTTGAGGAATCGCTGCTTTATCGTTTTTTTGCTTTGGCTGGTGGAAGGATTACCTGCAATCACCAACCATAGTACAAAGGTTAGACACACGCTCTGCACACAAGCCTGTGTTTATTTTTGTTTTGTAAGCACACACATGCACGTCCAAAAAAACAAAACAAACAAACAAACAAACAAAAAAAAACACACTCCATGCAACAGACGGATGCAACAGACTGCTTCATGCCTGTTAAAGTGATGATTGCCTGCTGACCTGGCTTAGAGATGGGAGACCACGAGTACCGGTCGAAACAGCAGATAATATCACATAAGAGAGGCACAGCGAGACCCCTAGAAAAACACAATGTTCCTAATCAGACTGGCTTTTATATCATAATGCCACTTTCAGCAAACAACAGGGGGTTTTGCAAGCACCTCATTCAGATAACGAGTCAATACCATCACCATCAGTTTTAATTCCTAACGTGTCCACATAGGGCAACTGTCACAACAAAGTAGAATTTAATGTGCCAGAAAAATGCGTTTCCACACTCCTTCAACCAGAGCCTATTACAACCACCACCATATCACCACTTCATCTCCAAGCAAGAAAATAAATAAATAAACATTACAATAAGTACGTCATTTGAGTGAGTCCCACCGAGTGATAACCTCTCACCAACCAGATATGAAAGTCAGAAAGATAAAGTAAATTCATACCCAGACATAAAGCCATGTACTTGCCTCTCAGTTTCCATGGTAACAGTCCCCTAACCCCTTTCAGCAGGACCCCAGCGGTCTGAAGGATGAAGGCCATGATGGGGTGAAAACCAATACAAACACACTTGTGAGTATCCAGCCTTTGTGATGTGTCACTCTGTTTTCCCTCTGCTGCACAGAGCCTCAGGGACTGTGGCCCATCTGACCTGTGGTTCTGGCATCATTTGGAGCCAGAGCAGGCAGAGTACATCACCTAGTGGGTACTGATTAATATGTCCAAATGCTGCACTGTGCCTGCAGGTCTGTGTGTGGGTAAGCACATTATCTTGTTCCATATGGACCTACAGTACATCTTGCCACAGTGGAGCAAATCAGTGTAGTAGAATAAAAGCCAACAACGTGTATTATCAAGTCAAACATACTTTAAAAAGGATTAAAGATGAATATTATGTGCAATGTTTAGACAAGTTTTATAACTGGATAAGGACAGATATCATTGTTACAGAGTATGATATCATTACTATTGTTATTATGTGTTATTCATCAGAGCTTTGGAAATATTCATTCATTCATTTTCCAAACTGCTTAATCCTGAACCCTTTTAGAACCATAATAAAAGAAATATTAATTAAAATGCCTGGTCTTTTTTTGTCTATTTTTGTCAATAATTGTCAAAAAATTTGTCAAAAAATGCTCTCTGTGTAAATAATTTACACCCTTTTTCCAGGAGAAGTAGAACTTTCCAAACCTGTCAAGTATTTAGCATTCTTAAGTAATTAAATATGTGTTATAAGAAGAAAAGGACAAAAATGAAATTGTATTTTCTTCAACTTTCTTTTTATAAATTCTTGAAAAGTGCAGATTGAACATTTCTGAGATTGCAAAAATATAATTCGAACTATTTTACAACAACTCAGACAGTTTGACATTTCTGGAGCTTTCTGAGTCCATGTTTCAGGCTGTTCTATTTGTCAATAACCAGGCGTTTTTGATTTTAGCAGTGGTAGTTTCTGAAACACTTCCTGTCCATCTGAAGACACAGACCCACATGACACACATCACACAACCAAGGTGTGCTTTTGTGGCACAGAGTGCACTTTTTCCTTCCCAAAAGCTGTGTTTTGTCTTATGTCTGTGCACTCATTTTTCTTGGTTTGGATAGGGAAGTGGCCTACAATATCTAAAACATGCAAGATACTGGCCCTCGAGGACCAGGATTGGACACCACTGTTTTAGTTGTTTCCCTCTTCCAGCACACCTGACGGTCATTATCAGGCTTCTGCAGAGCTTGATGATAAGCTTATCATATGAATCAGGTATGTTGGAAGAGAGATACATCTAAAACATGTAGGACCAGGGTTGAGGATCAGGGAAGTCTAGACCATGAATTGAATAGACAGATTCAAGTGTAAAAAGTATGAATATAGATTGATTTAAGGTCCAAATGTGACTTCTGAAAGACACTTTCTTATCATTGTTTGTTATTACAACATCCATCCATTCAGGGTAAAACATCTTTTGGAGAAGTTGCACATTGCACCCATTGAACAGCACCAGCTCCAGAAACAGCATTTGTTTCATCCACTCTGGGCTTTTTTAGTTTAAAACTATTGGCTCTGGTCCACATTTAATCATAGTAGATATGGCCGATAAAGTTAATTTTAAGTGTCCCACACAAGGGTCCTTGTCAAACTGGAAA
Organism: Ostorhinchus rueppellii; assembly: GCA_030068375.1. Lineage (NCBI taxonomy): Eukaryota > Metazoa > Chordata > Actinopteri > Kurtiformes > Apogonidae > Ostorhinchus > Ostorhinchus rueppellii. The sequence continues at coordinate 10,137,994 of JAQQZY010000008.1, forward strand.
ACCAATTGAAGACCTTGTTGTTAAAGAATTGAAGTCATAAAAAAGTCTGTGAAAATATATATGTATAGGGTGGACTCTATAGGGTGGAAACAAATACAAAATATTTATATGCTCGACTTGAATTGTCCAAAAATGTGACTTGAGTAATAACAGAACCAGGGTCTTCAATTCTGAATCTTCTTTCGATGCCACTATGTCTTGACTAGACACTGGGCAGCTGTTTTAGACATATGGCAATGTAACATGGTGAAGACCATAGATGGCTCCCTGCTCCTAAGGCTCATTCTCATGTTAAAAAAAAAAATAATAAATGAATAAATAAATAAATCAGACTCAGTATTTTAATCAGTGAGATGACAATCAGGTGAGTGTATGACAGCCCTTATTTATAGATGAGGTCTTCTCTATCAAAGTCTGATTATGATAGCTCAGTTTTGTAGAAGTGTGTCAAGGCTGCAATAAGATGAAATTAAATCAAAATTAGATTTTTTCAACACATTATAATAAGGGTTGTTGATGGTCAGCAGATTGAAAAGGGTTACTAGTAGATTTTTTTTTTTTTTATCTGACACAGACATGGTTTACAAATAGAGATCATACTGAGAGCTAAGGCTGCCTTAATGATGAGACTTTAGTTTTAGAGTTAACTGTCATTATTAAATGATTTTACTGTCTTTTTTCTCCATACAAAATGCATCTAATAAACAAGAAGGGACAAGTACTAACAACCAGAACACAAATGAATATTGCAGTTCTTTTGTTTTTAAAGATGTTAAACAAAAGTTTTTTGTACTTCCCCCCCCCCAAAAAAGAGAAAAAACAGAGATTATGACAGATACCAAAAGGTGTAAATTGCCTTGAGATGATGGGGATATAATAACTGATGTGTAAATTGTACAAAAAAATTAAGTTTCCGTAAGTTTCATCTATCTGTTTTCAGTGAAGTAAATGCAGACGACGCCAACAACAGTGTTAAGTTGATTATGTATTAACTGCGACAGGCACAGGGCAAGCAAGGTGAGCAATAGTCCGAGAGGTCACATCAACCCCAGGCGAATGACAAGGAAACTAAAGGCTTCTCTTACTCTGTGGTCGATGTTCATGTCCAGGTGGATAATGACCAACACTGTGTGCACAGCCAAACACTGTGAGAGGACACTGGTTCCGAACAGAACAATGCTGTCCATAGTCTGCTGAATGCCATGAGCATCAAATTGTCAAGGGCATAAACAAAAACAAAGAAAGCTTAAAGGGGTTATATGTAGTTTTTCTACTTTAAAGTATTAAAATATGACCTGTTCAAATTAAAGAGCGCTGAAGTCATCCCAAAGAGCATGGCTCAGGAGGTAGAGCAGGTCTTCCAATAACCAAAGGGTTGGCAGTTCAAATCCCACTCTGTCCAATTCACAATTTGCCCAAGTTGTGTCCTTGGGCAAGACACTTCACCCTCCTGGTCTCCAGTGTTACTCACACTGGTGTAGGAATGCATATGAATGTTTAGTGGTGGTTGGAGGGGTCAAAGGCATGAATTGGCAGCCACACTTATATCCATTTGCCGCAGGGCAGCTGTGGCTACAAATGTAGTTCACCACCACCAGAGTGTGGATATGAGAGTGAATGAATAATGGATCAATAATGTAAAGCGCTTTGGGTGTCTAGAAAAGTGCTATAAAAATCTAATCTATTATTAATATTATTTAGATTGTAGAGATAAGGACTGAGTATATTTTTAACCCCAAATGGTCAAGGCAGATGACCATCCTCCAGGAATCAGGGTCTGCTTGAGGTTTCTGTCTGTTAAAATGACCGTTTTCTTCAGCACTGTCACCAAGTGTTTGCTCCTGGAGGATTTTGCTGGGTTCTGTAAATTGGCTTGAGAGTCTGGATTTGACCACCTCTATATGCAAAGTCTCATGAGATAACTTTTGTTAGGATTTGCCACCATATAATACAATTTGATTTGATTTGATTTACACCAAAGGGCTGACAGATTTATGTGATCACTAGAGGGAGTATTAAGTCACTCTGCCAGTCTCCCATTATGATGAAATCCAACACCGCAGGGCCTTTGACCAATGCATCAAGTGACAAGATGGGGATGAGAACAGATAAGAAACACCTTTCAGTGTCAAAGAAATTGACAAATGAATAAAAGCCAGAAGCTCTGTTGTTTTCACCATTGAACACAGCTCTAAATGAAAAGAATGGAGTTTGATGCTGACATGTAGCATTTCTTCTAGTTTGATTGGATGTTCTTATCTTTGCTAAGTTGCTGTTTGTTAATCCACTTTTCAGACTGAACACTGACAGTTCTGACCTTGTTTGGATGATTCCAAACAGATGTTACATGCAACTATTGACAACACAAACCGTGCAGAAAACAGAAGTGATTTGAGGTTTTACTGTGTCTGTTTTCAGTCTAAAAACGGAGCTAAGCTAACAGAGCTATAATGTAAACTATCAGCTCATGTAGCATGTGAAGATTATAAGACACTGTGTTACTTTGAGTAACTGTCAAAGTAATGAGCTATGAGTTTTTGTCTGTGAAGGAGGAAATTTGATGATACCATAATACAAATGCAGGGTTCTCCCCAGAAATATATACTATCCTGGTGGTGACAACTGGGGGGTGGGGTGGAGATAAGGTCTTGTGCCAGAAGAAACTCTCACCCTAAAACCTCACTATAAATGCAATTCCGCGAGATTTCAAAGAAAAAACAACATGGCGCCGGAACATGGACCACATCCCTGCAAACCCGACAGATTTCGGTAGATTTTAGCAAAATCATCAGGGGGAAAATAGAAAAAAATTGAAAATGAGTATAATGGCGCAGAACTAGCAGTACCCTGGTGCAGTGCCATTATTCCATTGTCTGGGGAGAACCCTGAAATGTATGTATAATGAACTTTTTACTTTATTCAGTGAGTGATACAGTCTGCTTTGGCCGTGCTAAGTGTGTTCTGGTAAGCTAAGTTTGGAATATTAATAATACATAGATAGAACCCATTTAAAGTAACACAATCATAGTCCATTCCTGAGCATTACATTTGAGCTGCTGTTTTGTACTATAGAGCTTGTCATGATAATATTTCATAAGGCTAAATAACTATGATTCATGCCTAAATTTGGAAACCATTAAATATTACAACTCAGATATGATGTCTGCTAGTAACATTTTTAACGTAACCTTCACAACTCTGACTGATATTGTCTTACAGATGTATCCTTTCACAGCGTAGAAGTAGACTAAATTTAATTTCTACTGATTGTTTTGAAGGTCTGAACAGAGAAGCGTATAAAAAGACAAACATTATGATTTCTGTTACCTCTGCGAGGAACACTGAGCTTGAAATACTTGTGAGAACTATGAAAGCTGACTCTACTGGAAACTGTCAATGCTTAGATACGCTTGTTTTAGGACTGAGACACCTCTTCCCATCTCTCCGTCTCGCTTTCTGTTTCTTTTTCTGTATTTTGGTCCTGATGATGAAATTTCTTGTTTGTTGTGCTGCCTTTGAATAATTATGTGCACTGGCTGTCTTCGCCAAGTCCGTCTTGGAAAAGAGATATTTGATCACAGAGGGATTAACCTGATTTTAATACACACGTCTATCCATCTACTTCATCTATCAATCTAATACTCAACTATCTATTCACTATTCTAAGAGAAAAATAAAATCATTTCACAAGAGTTGAAATTTACAGATTTAAAGGAATTGTTGGAAGACCAGAAATAGCCTAATTTCTGAAAAGTTAGTTATTTTTTATGCTTAGATAAACTGACAAATGATTGTACATGGAGCAAATATGTCAAATACTCTGGGCAAAAAAAGTACACAAATGTTGAAGAAAGTCTATAATGAACATTATAAACTGAATGTTTAAGTGAATATGACTGTTATGCTTGTAGTTGAGTATTGCTGACTTGTTTAAGTAATCTGTGAAGAGACAAAAGTAAAAAAGGAAGGAAATTTGTGTTTAGGTAATATTATAACTAAAATGGTAGGTAATACATGATTCTTTTAGCTTCCTGTTCTTCATTGTTCATGCAATTTCTGTAGGATTTTGGGTTACAGTGCATTATTTGTCTTTTTTTTAATTCTTTAAAATCATGACACTGATATGTGAGAAATAAACTGCCTCTGATGTTCTTAAGCTTATGAACTTAGAATTTAAAGGATATTTGATAAAGGCTTGTATCAAATATTAACACGATGTTGAACTGTACAGTCTTTTGTTAAAAACAAGTAGGTTACTGTGCTCCTTCTGCTATTCCCTTTGAAGTTCAAATTGTTTTTTGAGTGGCACTGATAATGACACAAAAAAACCTCTTTCATTTTGACCAGAATATGCAGAAAAGTCAAAAATGTCTATTCCTCATCAGAGAAAGAGGAGAAAAACAACATTCAGTGTTCTTTAGCTGTGCAGCATTATAACACTGTTACCCAGCATGCCCTGTGGTGATTGTGCAATTAGAGTTCAATAGTTTCCCCCAGGATACACTGACAGACCAACACATCTCTCCAGGAAATATGAAAAACAGTTCTATTTTTAGCTTGATGGCAACATATTCTGACAATATCCAGCAACTTCTGAAGGAGATTTATGTTTCATAAACTTAGATCTAACAATTTTCTCGAAGCAGAGTATCCTGAAGCGAAGGCAGGAAAATGTCTCATTTTAGCAGACAGTTTCTTGAGGCCTTGACACATATGTGTAGTAAAGATCTAATATTAACCTATGGAATATAAAGGGTTTACTGGGTTCACTAGAGGCTGGGGATCTTCTACCTAATGTATATCATCTGTCTTTACAAATTAACTCCAACTACCAGTGAAAGCACTTTATTACTCACATTTTCACAAAGTTGGGAATAAAACTAATATATGCTACAACTCAGGAACATTTCTCAGTGAATCTCTTGGTACTTATTAAACTCTTACATTTTTCATAAAGTAAAGAGGAACTGCCAAAACCTTTGGAAGTCAAAAATTTCACTTTGTTATACGGGCTTTAATATTTAATTTGTAGGTGAAGATAACATATATGACATCAGTAGGATTATTTTGTTGGAGTTTATAAACCCCCACAGGATACAGAAGATACTGGACTGTTTGCAGTGGTTTAACAGATCTCTTATCTGATGACACCCAGAGTTCATAGTTGATGCTCTGTAGCAGAAAAGATGCAGTTGGATGGTGGATTTACAGCTGAGAAATCCCTTCAACACTAATATGCTGTAAAGACGCATGGACACGTGATACTACATATGATGAAGTATTTCACTCTCTCTCACACATGACATACATTACACTAGACTGTACATGGGTGGAACAGATGACAGCAATTTTGTGAAGAAATTAGGCCAGACTACTTTACATTGAACCCTAAACAACACTGCAGAAACGTACACAAATGTATGACAGCTCCCTTTGGGGATGTAAGTGTTTTTCTCCTCATGTCTCCCCCAACATATTTATCATTTTGACTTACTTACTCTGCTCCTTTCTCTTTTTCTTCTTACCTGCTATGGAAATGTCGATAAGCCCCAGAAAGTGCATCAGCTTGAGGGAGCTGCAGACCACCAGGAGGATGCCCACAGTCTGCAGCCCCTCCACCTCCCACTTTTCTTGAAAGAACAGATGCATCCTTTCCTCCTGCCTCTATCTGTTGTTGTTCTGTCAACAAAAATCTTTCCCGTCGCCCCCGGGCAACCACGTCCCCCCCCTCAGCTCCAACTGGGAATGCACCGTCTTTTTTCCTCCTCAGCCTCTCCTCTCAGTCCCCTTCTATATGCTTGTATTCAGCCATCCTAACTCCGCACGGCTCCCCACCCAGTTTCTTCACTGAAGGTAGATTGTTAGTCTCCTTGTTTCTTCATCGGGAGCAGTAAGCATGTGGGAGCAGAGCTGTCGTCTTGCTGCTCCACCCCCGCCACCTCCTGTGCCTGTCAGATGCTGTTTAAGTTCCAGGTGAAGTTCGGACAATTCACTGTGCGTCCTGGCAGCTTGGTGGCAATTGTTTTCTGACTCTCTCTGCTTTTCCAGCCACCGACTCTCAAACTACTCTACTCCTTGTCTGTCCTCCCTCTCCCACTATTTCTCGCCTTACTTCGTCACTCTCTTCTTGCTGTGTCCCTCCCCATGCTTAATTGGGTCAGTGATGGGACTGAGTGAAGGGAGAAAAGATGGGAAGGGGGGGGGCAGGAGGAGATAAAGGGATGGAGGGGTACTAGTTGTAGGTTAGGAGGGGAACCAGAGGGGGGGAGATACAAAAAGAACAATCAGGAAATGACACAGAGAGATGAAGGAAGGAATGGGGAGGGAAGGGAGGGGGGGTGTGATGGAATAGTTAAAAAGGAAATAACAGCGGAGGGAGAAACTGGGGGACAAATTTAGGAGAAGAAAGAGCAACAGAAGGGACTGCGGCGATGTAGCATCTGACCCAACAACTACATGGACAAACTCACAGATGTGGCAATCTCCCCTGAGTGTAAAGTCAACACACACACACACACACACACACACACACACATACACACACACAAAAACACATAGCCACGAGGCAAAATCTGCCTATAACATGTACTGCATATGTAATCCAGTGCAGCGGGGAGAATTTCAGTTGGGATGTGATGTATTGATGTCACATCTGGCACAATGGCATCCTCTCAGAGACAGATACATCTCTAAAGGAAGAAGCAGAAAAGCAATTTGATTTATAATGATGCTCTTAGGCAGAATATTTGACACTTCCCATGAGACACCTCCCCGTTTTCTCTTTTTTTTTCATTACTGCAATTATTTGATGGCTGACAGTGATAAATACATCAATAGAGAATAACATGGATAGACAAGAAACAAAGGGAGAAAATTGTGTTTAACACGCTTCAATATTACCAGATTGAAATCAAAGCATGAATAAGATAAGTGGAGTAATTGTTAAGGAAAGTAACTAATAAAACCCCAAATAAAAAAAATGACAAGTGGCTTTTAAAAGTGTGATATGTAAGTGAAGAAATGTACATGCTAATATTGTTTTTATGTCCAATGAATGAATTGATTGTAATGTATAGCAATATGATATGGAATGAAAATTGCTTTTATTATTCTTAGATAGTATGTAATATTGGAAGATGCTAAGTATCACTTGGTCCATTGGACAGAAAATTTTGGTTTTCTTTTTCTTCTCCCATTCTGTTATTTTCTTTTCAAATGTTTTACTTATTTTATCTTATTCACTTCTTTTCCTGCACTTTTGTCACCATAATGTATAACATTTATGAGCACATTTGGCATAAGTTTTGTAAGTATATTTTTTTACAATCAAAATAAAATAAAATTAATTCAGGTTCTGGTGACTTTGGAACACCATTTGAACAAGATATTAGGTAAAGAGACAAGCTCAAGTTGTGATAAATAGGTTTATTTTATATATTATAAAACTGCTTTGAGTGTATAAAAAATGCAACAAATACAGTAAAAGTTTTTATGGTAATGTTTAATATTACTTTTTAAACCAGTCTTGAACCCAGTGTCAGGATTGAAACATTTTAAGTAATACCCATCCATACACATCTTAAAAATTGAGCCTCTTCTTAGACTTTCACAGATGCCTACATCCATAATGACAGCCTGTAAAATGATTTATACATAGGGTTGAATTTTATGTGACTCCAACGCAAACACACGAGGATCCAGAACTGCATGCAGTTCCACCTTAATCTATGTTTAAATGAGTGGTATCAAAGGATTACAAATTTTAATCACATTAATCACATGGTTGCTGTGGGTTAATTTTGATTAATCATGATTAAATAGCATTCATTTTTAATCATATTTCATTTTGTACTGTATGAGTAAACTGACACAAGAAACAAGGGAATACATAGAAACAATAACATAATAATATATAAATAATGCCAACTCCAAATGTTCCTCTATGTTTAAGAACAAAAACCATAAAATTATATGATGAAAATGTTTCCATCTACCACTTAACATGTTTATTAAACACCTACAACAGTTTCAACTGAACAACTTCAAAGAACTGTTCCCTCTTGGGTTTTTTTTTTGTCCTCATATTTCCATCCAGAGGGCCAACATACTGATTAGTGTCTTCCATCTTTATGGGTTGGTTTCGCTGCCTGTCACTACTGGATCAACTGCCCGTTTATGCATGCGTGATAGTAATTCTACCTGGAAAAACTGCCCCAAATGTGTTCCCAGAGTCGTTCTGCAGATGGGTTAATTGCATTAAACATTTTAATAATTAATGTGTTAATTTTGACAGCCCTAGTTTAAATATTTGAAACACATATTTGGGTGGCACTGAGAAGAACAAGACAACAGCTAGTCTGTAACAAGGTTATAGTAAGAATAAAAGTTCATATAGATTCCCTGAACTTCCCCAATTCACCCTATTCTCTGTGGTTACTGAGGCGGCGCCATCTTGTTTATTTTGTGCTAGAACTTGTGGTGGTGCAGCGGAGTCATTAGCGAGCATCAAGGGTCGAAAGAAGTGAGGTAAAATGACCAGTATTATTTGTGCAGTCCGTGGTTGCCACAATAATTGGAAGAAGAAATGTTTATCTCTTCAAACAACAGTGTTTTACTCACGGGAAGAGAAGGAGTTAATGTATTGGGCCAGACTTTAATCTTTATCCACCTCCTCACGGTGAAGAAGACCGGCATCTTTTGGCTGAGGGCGCTTAACTTAAAAAAAAAAAACAAAACAGAAAAAGCCAGATGTCTGTTCGTTTCACTTCCTGGATTGGAAACCTAGAATCCAGCAGAAATCCCGAGAAATGGCTTGGCTATGAAGTTCTGGAGAGACGTCTGCGCCAACAGCTTGTGAGGCGATCAGGTAAATTCACATAAAGTTTACTTTGCCCTAACGCCGGTTTGCTCAAGTAGATGCTAGCTACATTTGCTGCTAGCAGCTAACATTCTCTTACTGACTGCTTGTTAACATATGGTTTAAAAGGTTTTAAAACGATGTGGTTTAGGAGTAAGTGCTTTAAAACAGTGTCAAGCCAGAAGTTCCAACACAACGCGGAAGAAAAAAAGTAGTTAAAAGGGGTGGAGCAGAATAAGATGAATTATCCACCCCGATTTTAATAGCACTCCTGATACCAGAGCAGAAACAGACTGAAAGCTTCAACTACAGTTTAAGAGGATGAATGGCATTTTCAACCCACTTTAAAAGCTGGGTTTTGTATCTTAGTTTTTGTTGTTAATTTATTCTGTGCTGTATATGAAGCCAGCTCCATGAAAGACAGCACAAAAACAGAACATGGAGTTTGGGTGAAAGGGAAGCTTGAGGAGACAGAGGGGTTTGGGGCAGGGCCTGAACTGTCTGTCATATGATTAATGTTGGTCACTCAAAATGAGACCTGGACCTGTAGCTACTAAGCCTCGGGGAACACAACTCCAAAAACCAGCCTAGTGAGAATAAACAAGCAGCACTTAATCAGAAGCAGATTCATGCTCTTTGGTGCACAAAATGACAGCAAGCAAAGATTTTGCGGTCACACAGTCTGGGCCCATGGATGCAAATGCACAAACGTCAATCAATGTCATTAAATGTGGAAGAGTTGACTGCAGCAGTAGAGTGATCCCAGAGCAGCAACAGAGGCCTATTAGAGCTTCTAATGGCACTCAAAAATCAGACATTAGTACAGAGTCATCATTATGCCCCTGTAAACTGAGATGTATGATGGAAATAAAAGCCTATTAAATATAAAATATTTCCCATCTGGTCATTCATAGAGATTTCTTACATAAACCATCACATTGCCCTATATTTTGCATACATTTATGGATATGGCTAATAAAATATGCTGCGTAAATTCCTAAATACAATGACATATTCAGGGCAGTAAATTTTCCAGCACAGTCTGCACTCAAAGAGTCAAATCGAGGATCAAAGTGCAGGAGATTAAGGCTGGTGGTGTCCATCTGTCATATTCTCTTATATAAAGCATTACGATATCTGTCATATACTGAGACAGAAATGTAAGATCAGTATAGTGTGAACAAACAAAAAAGTATCCCCTTTAACTTTCTATCCTAAAACTTGGCTCAGATGTGACGGCTCTGTGATGGCAGAAATATTGTAAGGCACTGACCTCTGAACTTGCAACTGTTGTTAAAGTTGCTTCTAATAATGGTACCATAAATTTTACTTTATGGTTGCACGGATTGTAACCCTGTATGCAGTGATTTGTTGACTTACAGGTCGAAGGATGTCTAGACGTCTAGGTTACAAGGTAAGCAGGTTGGAAAGCTTGGATGTTCATATTGTATACTACAGAGCTTCTCAATATTTTTAACATTGTTGATAGAAACAAGAAAATGATGGAATCTGTGCCTCCAAAACATTATGACTATATTAATCCTTTGATGCATGAATTATGAAAACCTTAGTGTTTTTATTCATCTTTAGGCATGAACAAAACTGTGATTGAAATTTCTTTAATGAACCCTGTAGCACCCTATAATTAGTAATGCCTGAAAATGTAATAACATTTGCACTTAAGTCAATCAAAAATGTAATAAAACCCAATAATGTAATGACTTCACCAAGAATGTAATAAAATATCCTGACTGACATTTTAATAAAATTTTTACCCATAATGTAATACCTTATTACATTATTGGGAATTTATTACATTTTCAGGTGGGTCTCTTTTTTTTTTTTCCCCCCAAAAACTGATACTGTCAAACTTGACAGATAATGTACCCACCTGAAAATGCAATAAATCCCCAATGATGTAATAAGGTAAAAAAAAAAATATTATTACAATATCAGTCAGGATATTTCATTACATTAGTGGGTTTTATTATATTTTTGATTGAGTTAAGGGCAAATTGTGTTACATTTTCAGGAAATTATTACATTATGGGGTGCTACAGACCTATTTTTTATGGCGTAGCAAAAATGTCCTCTTAGCTGGAAACACAATATCAGAAAAGTGATATACTGTGTGAAAACTATGAACTAAAAACATTTTTAATGCAGCTAATCTGTTGTTTTCTCACATTTTTTATACTCTAATGCTAATTGTTACTCTCTTCATGGAGATAATATACAAAGAAACCTTTTTGTTTGAGAAAACTGTTATTTACAGCCTAATAACAACTAGCAATTGATTTACACTGACACCTCTTAGTGCAGATCAGGTTTATCTAGAACAGCAAAGTTACAGTAATGGCATGAATTGCAGTGTTTTGGATGATGCATAAGTGTCCACTGTGTTGGCCGATATGGAGCTAAAATAACCAAACCCATGAATATACAAGAGAACACCTGTAGAATAACTGACCACTATAGATGAAAGGGTTAATTCTGTCACATTTGCTCTTGGATGACTTTGTTCCATGCTAGGGTTCAAGTCATTGGTTGATAAATTCAATTTCTAAGCTAACAGTAGTTATTCTTGCATATTGTTGCAGCTTTATGGTGAAGAATGGCACTAAAGAATTTGGGAGCAGGGACGTACATTGTTGCAGAAAATGTGACTCAAGTTCTCTACATTGAAATCAGTGTTCAGTTGAATGGAGGCAATCAAGAAAACAGGGACAATGCTCATTTGTAAGATACATTACAACTTGTTTATCATTGGAAAATGCATAAACATTTCTTCACACATTCCTCCTTTAAGCACCATTAAATCTGCAAATCACCAAACAAATATACAAAAAAACAACAACAAAACAAACTGCTGACAGTGTAAACTGTTTGTCTTCACATGACAAATGTCGGAGCAGACATGTTCACATGTCAACAGTATGTCCTTGTGTTTCCCTTTGACCTCTGCTTATGATCATTAAAGTTTTCGAGGCCACTGAGTTTCCTTCAAGATGAGAAATCACAGACTGCCCAAACACATTTTAGCTTAACCTGTTTACGCCTGGTCTACAACAGATAACGACAGCGTGTAATTCATCCCAAGTGATGCTGTGATCCTAATAGTGATGGACATTTACTTTCCTGAATGTTAAAATATAACAGATATTGACGCTCTTTTGCACACACATATGCACACACACGTACACTCCGCCTGTAATAAAACGTTAGGTTAATCAGTCTTAGCTGATTAGTCTCTGTGTGGCATATTTTGCCTGAGGCCAGACACACCGAGTAATTGAAATACCTCCATATTTAGACGTCTACCTGGGCAATTATTCCTCTCAAAACTGATTAAAATGTCTAAGAGAGAGACAGAGAAAACGAGTGTGTGTGTGTGAAGGTGCACTGAAGGAGACACAGAGGAGGTCATTGACAAATGGTGCTCAAAATTGGCTAGTGTGTTTCCAATTAAATAAGTGAAAGAAGAGATCCATTTGCATAGATCATTAGCTTTTGAGGATATTTTTAATACTGCGTTGTGAGAAAAAAACAGATTCATTCTACTGAGGCCGAGTCCTTGTAGCATAAACTACAGAGAGCTGCTAATGAATAGTTTTCTTTAGAAACTAAACACATTAAGATGAGACGGGGGAGCGGAGGGTTTTCTCTTTAGAGGAGATTTGTGCGCACTAACAACACTGAAATTAATAAACCTAAATGATATTTTCTGTATTAGAGCAGCACTATATAGCTGTGCAAAATAAGGATATGCTAGAAGAACCAACAAACATTTAGAGTCATTATCAATACTTCTAATCAGTGTCAGAGCATATTTTTGTCATTGATGCAGGTGACCAAAATGACCTGCAAACTGCTGCTGAAACTGGACAAATCCATATGGCAGCAGTTACCTGTTACACCTGAAGAGGGCAGTACAATGCAAGACATTTGATCAGTAGCACTGTTTTCAGCAGTGTTCACCTCTAGCAATTCTCCCATTCCCTTTGTTATTGTCCTTCATTTACATTCAGCTCCAGAGACAAGACAAACAGTGGGAGGGTAATGAAAGATCACAAGCCATTAAGAACTACACACACACACACACACACACACACACACACACACACACACACACACACACACACACACGCAGCTCTGAAAAGGGACAGTACCATCCAGAGCAGCTCAGAACTACAGTAAATCCAACAGCATTAGAGCTGAACCTTCTTTCTTGGCCCTCAGTTCTGTTTGTGCTTTTTAAAATGCTTTCCATGTTAGTGCGTGGTGTAAAGCAGTCAATCTAAAGTGAGTTTGCATCGCTCCGAACAATTCTCTAAACTTATTTCCATCAAATCATAAACACTCTGCTCTGCTGTTTCCTGCCAGGAGCCAAATCAGGTAAACATCCTGAATGGGTCGATAATACAGGAAAAAAAAAAATCTGAGCTACTAGGAGCTCTTCCAGCAGCTAACAGGGTTTAAATCTCTGTTCTCTGAAGGTTTTGTTTCAGCTCATGAAAGATTTGTTACTAAAAAGACTGCTTTAACAAACCATAAGAAAAAACTATATTTTCTAGCAAAGTCACAATAGTTTGAGACAAATAACAGAATATTTTGTTGGAACAAACAGCAGCAAAACTTTGAACCCAGACACAAAACTCAAGCTCCTACGAGCAGCTTAACGGAATGTTATCCAAAATGTTTACTGGAAATCAGCCATGAATGAAGATCAAATTGGCAGTTAAACCAATGGCAGAATGACGCCAGCCTGTAGCCATCTCTTGTTGTTGTAAAACAGGGTGAATAATAGCCACTGTCTGCCTGACATTAATGCTTTATCCTGGAGAATCATGCTGTTAGGCTTGTGTGCCCTTGTTAATATTGGCAGTGTGTTTGTATGAGAGAAAAACAGAGAATATACAGTTGCAGAAAAAAATATTAGACCATCAAAAGTCATCAAAAACAATGGTTATGCAATCACGTACCAACTCTTGTGTGTATCATGTGACTAAAACAGACAAAAGAAAACATGGAATGACTAAAAGCACTGTTTTGGTCAGTACAATGCCATAGATACTGATGTAAGAACTGAAGTAATTTTGGTTTTTATCAAGAAAACATGTTAAATGGAT
>JAQQZY010000008.1:10230140-10241391 GCA_030068375.1 Ostorhinchus rueppellii
ATTGAAAACATGAGCTAACCAGCACTTTGGTCATTTGTTTTCTGATTCATCTTATTAAACTATGTAAGATTTAGCACGTTTAATGTCTGAAGCAAATATTTTCTAAGAAATTGTAGAGCAGTGTTACGCAATAAAAAGTACAAAAGACTAATAAAAGTGGATTTAGCTAAATATGATCCTTTTAATATTTAAGAAATCTATAAAAATGAGCTTAAAAAATGTGTTTTCTTCAGTTTTCCAGATGGTCTTGTATCCTTTTGGCTAAATTTAGGGATGAAAATATGACTTGATGAAGGCCACAGACCCACTGAGATAAAACGAACAAGAAAAAAAGAAGAAGAATGGATCACTGAGCCATGAGGTCTACAAATAACTCACAGGGGATACTCGGTGGCTTTCACATTGTTTTATAGTCAAGCACCAACCAGAACAAGTCAGTCAGCCCGAACGCTAGAAAATAGGAGCACCAAATCACACGCCGCTATCTGTACCTTAAAGGCATCAGGCATTCTGCAAGTTAAGACGGCCTTTGATATTCCATAAGTGCGTGTGTCGGTGCGAACTTGTGCTACTGTACGTCCCGCTCCACTCCGGTTTCACGTGTTATCATCTAAACAGCAGCGCTTCTCTTTCTCTGAGCTAGATTTCCTTTCATGACTCTCGCTCCCTTGTCACACCCAACCTCTTGGCTGCTTGACTGCTGTTCTTCCCCCTCTCTCGCTGCCTGTCTGAAGGCAGGCAGCAGGTGTTTTGTGACTGGAAGATCAGAGAGTCGCAGAGAGACGGAGCCCCTCTGAGCCAGGCTGCCTGTGTAGGAGGAGGAGAGAAAATCTACGCTTCCATTTTCAGAGTCTGTCTTCTCTGCAACAGGGGAGAGAAAAAGTGCTTATCCCACCCCCAGACCACAGTCACACCAGTTCAATAACATGTGTCTTATCTGTGTTACACGTTCACTGATGTCTCCTATAAGCTGCGAGAAGAGCCTTTTTTTATTAAGAAGTGTCACTGGGGGAGAAAATGTACACACACATGTACTCCTAGAATAAAAAAAAAAAAAGAGAGAATGTAAGAGAATCACAAATGAGTTTCATCAGGTCCTTTTTCTGCATGAAATATTCAGCTGAAATACTAAGATACAGTATGACTTTGCACTGATTAAATCAAATCTTTTTGAGGTAACCCAATTTCACAGCGCCCCCACTCTCTGACCTAAAACTAGTTTCAGTGATGCTGACTCAAACACTCCATTACTGCTCTTCTCTCTCCATGTTTCACTCTGAGAGCAGCTCTTCAAAATTATACCTCATTAGTCTCCATGTACTGTAGCTCGTATAATGATCCTGTGTTAATGATGATAAGATTTTTAATACTGGAGCAAAGCACATATTGGTTACATCTCATTCACTTCCCTGTTTTTCTGGTTTGTGTTTGATTGTTGTTTGCTTGATTACTGTGAGCAAAAGTAACCTGAGCACCATTGATAAATTTTAAAGAACCAGTGGCATCTAGTGGTGGTTTTACAGACTAAGCCCAGTCATATACCTCTGCTTTCAGAAGTTTTAGTAGTTTGTTGCACTGACATGGATAAAAATAAACTTACAGTTGCTGTGATATCCAGATTTCTGTCTGCAGACTGAATCACAGGCTATGATTCATATTATTATATAAGCATAACATGTCATCTATGCATTTCAATCTGTGGCATAAACATGGTAAACAGTTACGCTTCGTAAGAGTTGAGTCCTTATAACAGTGGTTTTTACAGATGCAGAAAAAAATGATTAGACCATCCTTGTTTTCTTCAGCTTCCTGGCCTGGTCCAACTAAAGGTACTTTTTTTATTTATTTTTTTGGACAAATATAATGATATCAACAAAAATAGCTCATAATAGTTTAATTTCAGAGCTGATATCTATCCATTTTCCATGTTTTCTTGATAATAGCTAAAATCACTTCAGTTCTCATATCAGTGTCTATGACATTGTACTGACAAAAACAATACTTTTAGACATTCCATGATTTCTGTCTGTTTTAGTCACATGAGTTAGTACTTGTCTGTATAACCATTGTTTTTGATGACTTTTGATGGTCCAATATTTTTCCCCAACTGTATGTGAATGGAAGGAGGAGGTGGAGAATATGTTGTTGTGGCTGGGTTTGCATTTTGCAAAGAGAGCTTGAAATAATTGTTTTTAAGGATGTGAATGTGTTGCATTGATCGGACTGTCATGTCATGGTTAAGTCCTGTTGCTTAGTTTGGAGGTTAGAGGTCATCTTAAACAGAGCAGCTGTCTTTGGACTGCTCACAGTAACATGGAGGACTGTAACAATATAAAATATTTATACAAGTATAAAGTGATAAATGCCACTTAAGGCATATCAGGTAAAATAAGTTAATGGGTCAAAAGAAGTAAGATTATTTTAAAAGGGCATATTTACTTTTGCTGTTGTAGTTATTTGTTTAATCTGTGATCTACTGGTTTAGCCTATTTCTACTGAACAGTGCTCTACTGGTGAAGCCTCCACCCACCTGTAGAGTTTCATCCTGAGTGAGGCTATGTTTCATGTAACCGGGTTTTTTTTGAAAACTGAGATTTTCTCTGTGTTTGTGCCTATCTGTTACATGACACGTGCACTGAAAACAAAGGTTTCTACAAACTCTGGCCAAAGTGGGGATTTAGTTAGACTTTAGTTAGACACCCCTCCCTTTTTTTTTTTTTTTGTTTGTTTCAACAGTATTTTTGGGGTACTACTGGACCACCACCAAAACATCTGAGACACTTCTGTCACATTGGTTATACAGTGTACACTCACTTTAAAGCTTTGGAAAAAAAAAAATATCAGTAATTTCTAATAGTAAAATCTTTGAGCATAATCACAGAATAGGAAATGAGACTTTAGCATGTCCTTTTGTCTCTGTTTAAATATTTTAGTGTGTTTTCAATGAGGTAGGGGTTAAATAAGTTGTTGATATTTAATACGTTTCCTCAGACATGACTCTACTTCTCTATTACATGGCTTGTAACAGGTGCAACATGGTAGTTCTATTAACTGTGACATTTTGACGTCACTTTTCCAAAGCAGCATTGAGTCTTCAGATGTGGACAGAGAGGAGACAGATGCAGAAGGAAGGTGTGTGTTTTTACCTTTTTATAATTCTGCCACTTTACACCCATATGCATGCCTCCTGCAGCTTTAAGAGCTCGATAGAGACCTACAGTGGCTGCCAACATAAAACATATAAGGCCTTCTGTAAAGCCAGTGTTTGCTTTAGAACATGCTAGACTCAGTGGAAGAGGACCCGCTCCTGTTGCAGACATATTACATTTATGACAGTAGGTGCCTGAAGCCAAACACCAATATTTTTAACCAGGCTGTTTTGACCACTTCACATCATCCATGAGTTACATTTCAGTTTTTCCTCTTCATTGCCGGTCTGTGTTCCTCCCATGGCTTCTTGTGAGCCATTAACCAGGGAGCTCAGTCTGGTGTATCTGATGAGGACAGCTGCTGGGTTAAACGACCCATCTGTATCTAAATGATATAATCAGTCCTAATAGAACGGGGACAGATCAGTCCCATCGCTGTCAGCCATCGAAGCACAATAGGTCACCTTCACTGTGATTCAGGCTCCATCCACCTGATTGTGGCTCTCTCCTGAAGCTGTGCAAATATTTAGTTGTGTATCTCACCATGTGTGTTTGTGTCAGTGTCTTTTTAGAAATGCACAAAGTGCCAAGAGTGCCATTTATCTTTCACATGCTTTCAGCAACTATTTGCTCATGTCCTGTGCCACGATGCAGAAATTTGGTGGCTGCTCAGAAAATGCAGGAATGGACAGGAATTATTGATAGGAATGTATTTGCTCCTGCACCTTGAGGGGATAATTTATCACCAAGTGTCAGTGCAAAGGTTATACATGCGTCAGAGCAGAACCTGAACTACCTATAGCAAAGGGGTGTGAGTGACTGCCCCAAGAGAGACAGAGCCCGCATTAATCCCCAAACACCCATACACGTCTGCCCACTCTTACAAAAACACACCGAAAAAGAACATCCCCACTGTGAAATGACTCTTCTTTCCCTCTACAGTACAACTTGACATCCTGCTCAAGTTACATGTTTCATGAGCCTGATTTGATCCTCACTAAGAGCACTAATAGCAGCTTTGATCATGACAAGTGCAGCACTTATACTACACTACTATAATCACTAACTCCTCTAATGTAATCCCTCCTTACTCTTGACACCATCTCCGACGTTCTTAAGGAGCCTTTTCCGTCTGTCTCTCCAACAGGCCTGAACTTTGGACCTCACTCTCAGCTCAATTTTCAGAGCTCACTCTGTTGCTCTTGCTGTGTTTCTTAAGTGCTTCCACTCCACTAGTTTCTGCCGATCAGGCGTGTAAGTACAGTGCAGGTTCATGTGTGTGCAGGGCATCTCTGTTTAATGATATTCATATGATGCTGTGAGGGGGTCACATCATCTACAAAAGAGATTCTAAGGAATGAAGTAGCTCTCCTTTTTTCAGTCTCTAGTTTTTTCGATGTAGGCATAGAGCCAGAGTTAAACCAGGGTGAACTACATTCTACAGTAAAAGCAGACTGATGACGGACTAGACACTAAGCAGAACCACCAGTATTTACACAGACATCATAATCTAAACACACTATATGGCCAAACATCTTCCGAGAGAAAAAAAAAAGAGGTTGGCTAACACTGAGTTGCATTGATTCCTGGGGGAGGCTGGATACGTTTTCTCCTAACAAGCGGCTCATCTGTCCTGCTTTATTGCAATCACAGCAGTTACGTAAGACACACAGGAACGAGTATGTGAAACTGTGTGTGTGGGCATGTGAGCTTTTTTTTTTTTTTAACTGTATCTTTTCTCGTGTGTATATAATTCCATACACAGAAATTAACAGCGATTCTGGAAAAAAAGGAGCCCTACTTGGCTGAATTCACACAATCATCCAAAGGCTCATGGGAAATCAGTGGGCGGACAGGTATGGATCGGGGACAGGAGGACAGAGGAGGAAGGAGGGCGGGAGGTTGGATTGGGTTCACTCTCTAACACACTTTAACGCTCTTGTTCTCTCTGAGGGATTCTCTGTACAGAGTAAATGCCCCCGTTACACGCAGTTAACTTCTTTTAAAGATGCGCATTCACCAGTAAAAACATCCATCAACACTTTAATTGTACATACGATAGAGGGAAACTGCTGACAGATTGTCAACAAGTGGCAAAAACCTTCTGTCTTTGCTTAGTGGTAAAGTTTTATCATTCTTTTAATCCCTCCATTCCCAGTTTGTCAGTTTCTACTGTATAATACGTAAAACTTTTATCAATATAGGCATGCTATATCTTGTTGGAGAGCTTAGATCAGGGGTGTCAAACGCATTTTAGTTCAGCCCAATGGGATGTCAAGTGGGCCAGACCAGTAAATTTCATTCCTTGATTCATTTTCTGAACCTGTTTTATCCTCACCAGGGTTACAGGGAGACCAGTAAAATACTAGACGTAATAATCTTTACATAATAATCCCAATTTTTCCCTTTAGGCGTGTTTCCACGACACAGGCCCGGGACTTTTTTGGGGGACGGTACTTTTGACCGGGCTGCCAGTTGTCCTGGTCCTCTCAGGCATTGTGTCTCCGTTACAGTAATGGCCCTGAAAGAACCTCACGATGACATCATCATGTCGCGTCCGTTTCTGCAGTACCGTCACTAACAGAAAGCACCAAAACAAAGCAGCAGTAGAGGAGGAACTCACAACAAGACTGGACACGGACGCAGACGATGTTGGGATGTTTGGGTTTGTGCTGTTGCTGTACACAGTAATGGTATCAGAGATCATCGTGTTGTGAAATTCCTTCAGCAACTACTCTTTTAAAATTGGAGCTTGTTTGTCTGCTGATGTCATTTGTGACAACCAGTCTGAGCGAGTTAGCCACTAGTACCGCCCAGCGACTCTATCGGGCTGTTCTCGAGTGCCTACCCTCGAGCAGGTACTTCGTTGGTTCCTGGAAACGGCCTTGAAAACGGCCCAATCAGTGGAGACACGTGCATACCATGAAGTTCCTGTAAAATGGCCTAGAAGTTCTGATAGTGGAAACATGCCTCATGTTTTAATGTGAAAATATGAATAACCTGAACTACCATGTACAATCTGATATTTCTTAAGAAAAACAAGTAAAGTTTTAACAACATTATGTCTCAGCTTATTATTAACACAATGTACAGATCACTGTGAATCTGTCATTTCGTTAAAATTTGACTTTTTTTTTCTTAAAAACATTTAAGTTGTTCATAATTGTTCAGGATATTAACATTTTATTGTGACAATAGTTTCTAAATGTAAATACTTTCATAATGCAATTTGACACTCTTGACAAATTACAATATCTAACGTCTTCAGTGCAATTTTTTTTAATTTTGTAAATTCATCCTCCGAGCTGGGTTAGGATCTGTAAAGTTTTTCTTGTTTCTTACGTGTAAAGTGGATTTTTCCAAACATTTGGATTCTAAAGACCTGTTACCACAGAAGTTTCCTTCTTATTCCCCTTGAGTTAAAGTGGCCAATGAGGTACATTTTAATTATGCTAATTAGAATTCATGCAATATGGAAGTTTTTGTAAACATTCAGGATAATCTGTTAATAGATGTATGGATGTAAGGGAAAAGGTATATTTGATTAGTTATTATTATACAAAAAACGGTTTTTTTTATCTATTATTCTCTATGAGAATGCAACTTTATACTCATTTTATGCGATTTGTTTCTTTTGTTTATCTGATGCTAAAGACATGGATATGCAATAAATGCCTGTTCATGTCAAAAATGCTTTAATTTTGTGATTTCCACTGAAGCGCAGTAAAACAGGTTGTGTTCTGGATGGACAAAGACTGAAACTTTTAGAAACTGATGACACAGACACTAAGGGCTTGGTGATTTCATGATATTAAATAGTGACCAATCTCAATTTGGCACATGACCTACATTTCAGATCAGGTTATACCGTGTCCTTAAAAAAATAAAAGACAGTGCATTTGTTTTAAAGGCCTGTTTATCACTCTAATTATGGTATTTTACAGTGTGCACTAATCTAAAGACATTTATGGGTTTGTTAGCACATGTCGCTAAACTAATGAGTTTATTTCCATCTTTTTATCATGATACTTCAGCAGCTGTCTGCAGCAAAATGTTTGGTTCCAATCTGCATCAATTTACAGAGTTTGGGCATAGCATTGTTTTGTGTTTCACTGAAAAAAAGATGAAGACAGACACTGGGGGTCTTACTTCTGATCTCCAATCTGCAATATTTCTGAGTTACACAGATGTTTGAGAATTATCCCAGACTGAAATTGTTATTAATTCATTAGACAACTCTGACAGGGTGAAATAGGCCGACACAGTCTATGTATAATCCACGGAAACACTGCAGCTGTATGTACATGAAAGTGTGACTGGTCTTTGCTTCATCTAGATTGTCAAAAATTTTGTAATAATTTTAGTCCAAAATGATGCAAAAGTGCTGAGTTTTCAGTCATAAAATATCAACACACACTGACCAAGCCTTCAGAAGACAGAGAAAACTGGAGGAAAATGGAGTTCGGTTGTAACTTAATTTATGATTTTACTTTAAAAAATATATATATATGATGATATGATATGATCTTTTAACCAGATCATATTTGATTTACAAGAAAACTGACTTCCACCTGTTACATACTGAAACACAGGACATTCTATCATTAACCCCTTAAGGCCTGAATACAAAAATAGATTGACTTGTGTTTTTTTCTTTCAAATAGATAGAATTTTTGTTGCATTTTGGAGCGGGGGGGGGGTTGATGCAAATTCGCAACAATCGGCGTCAAAGGGTTAATGTCTCTGCTGGTAGCTTTTGTGTAGTTGGATTCTGCTTTTTTATCACTTTTCTCATGCTGCCATTCATTATATTCATGCCAGTGCCATTATAATCAACCCTGGTTATGAGTTTTAAACGTCTGTCGATTATTTCCAAAACTTTGTGCCAACACGAGTGTGGATGAAGATGTTGCTCAAGTGAATTACGCTGCATTTCTTTCCACAGAGCAAAACATGATTTAATTATTTACTTGCTTAACTATATAGGTCAGTTCCGACCCAGCTCTCATTTACAATCAATAAATGACAAGTTGTATGAAACTGTCACACCTAGTTTGCCTATTTCTTTAAGTGTAAACCTTAAAAGCTGTTTGATTTTTAGAAACACTTGTTGTGACTGGGACAGAGGGAGACAAATGAACTGTGAAGATGACAACGACATGGATTTTATTGGAGTGCTGTGGCATTTGTTCAACCTGTCAAGCCTGTGTTGAATGGGTGAATTCTCTCCCGTTGTCATTTTCATCCCAAACACACCTCTTTACTAAGATCTAACAATAAAAAAAAGGTATATAAAAAGGTATATATTCTTACCAATGACAAAATCCAATGCCAATGCATGCATGAATGTAAGTATTTAGATGCATAGTACATTTTATTATAATATAATCACTGATAGTCTGAGATGTATTGTATGAAAATGTAAAAAGAATGACTCATTTTCAGAGAGACAAAGAAAAGCACCACAACTCTCTCTCCTTTCATCAGTCTGTGTGACAGGCCTGTGTATTTGATGCTTCACAGAGACAATGAAATAAACAAACAAACATAAAACAACTCTATAAAGGTCTTATCATCCCATACAGATGCAGTGAAAGTGTGTGTGTGTGTGCACATGTGGGTGTCTAATTTCCCATCTCCCCTGCCTCGTGAATAGAACAAATTAACAAAAACTTTACAATCCAAACATCTTTTTTCAAACTCTGCTCTCCATCGCTGACACTTTTCCTGTGTAAAGTGCATGTCATCATTTCCACATTTTGCCGTTTCCACATTTTATTTGCAGCGTCTGTGACTGATGCAATGACTCCCCTAAGTTGCATTCTGGCCTTTCTATACCTGCAATCTCTTTCATGTTACCTTGGAAAGCCAATTACAAACTGCATTACAGCGCTAATTAGTGTTCAAATGAATATGACTGGGGTGCGGCTAATTGTGATTTACAGTCTCAATCATTGCAATAAATTGTACTGGGGGATAAATCATCATGAGTTATGTGTTGGAAAGCAGGACACAGGTTGTAAGTGAAGTGGTGCGGTCAATGACAGCTCCACACACTGCAGTTCTACTACACTGGAAGGTCTACTTATTTTGTTGTTCTCTTCCTTTGTAGATCCTTGCTCTGTCAGCTCATATGATCTTATTTTTTTCCTTTCTTGCATTACTGTTTTTTTTTTCTTAAGTGTAGATGCAGCTCCCCTCTCCTGCTGCTCATCCTCCTCTCTTATGTTACACTGGTGACAGACGAAAGGAAACAGCACAAGGTAAGGCATGCAGGGCAGTGGTGGGAAAAAAAAACAAACTCCCAAGGCTTCACAGCTTTACTTTATCTATAATACATAGTGTGGCTGATATTAAATGCAGTCGTGCTGCCCCTTGTTCCCAATTCACTAAGTCTCCTGCCTTCACCGTGAAACACTCCTCGGTGGAACCATTTTCGGTCTAAAGCCCTCCAAAGATGGGAAGAGGCTTGGGTTCTGCCCTTGCAGCACTAAGAGGATGCTTTGTGGTTCCCCCCCTCACATTCATTTATCCATCTTGCTCTTATCGACCCATCTCTCCCAACCAATTTTGCCTATTACACCCACTATCTCTGACTCAATCTTTTCCTCCCCAGCCCTCTTCTTTCTGCTTCTTAACTCTTGACACAGTTCGGAGGGATGGACGATGACAGACAAAGAGGAAAAGCAAAAGCATTTGGAAAGACACTGAAGACAGTCTAATTGAGAGTAGGCACAGAATACAACAGAGAGAAGCACTCACAAAGAGGAGATAAATGATGCAGTGAATTATATGCACAATTTGTACAGGCTGTTGCTCTTCTGCTGCCTCTCCCTCTCACGCTTTTGTTCTTAACTTCAGGACATAAAAAATAATCTGTCTAATTCTCTGTGCAAAAAAGTAGTCACAATGACACCCTTATATTCAACCAGATCAAGAGAAATCATTCCTCTGATTCACTCCCAAAGAGTGAGGGGCAGGAGGTGATGAGAGGAAGCTAAGGCTCACCCACTCATGTCCACACATGTCCTCTTATATCAGGGCTGATTAAACACAGCTCTACATTAGCATCGACAGAGGACAGTTTGTTTTTCTATTTGTTTATTGGCAGATTGCCTCAGGGAGATACAAAATATTCTGACAGTCTCTCAACAAGGATAGATAAGGAGATGTCACAGTAGGAACAATTGCTATTTCAATATCGCTGAGGTGACAGGTTTACCATGAGGGATGGCCAAGGACAGATGCCCAGAGCACCGGTCACTGTGGAACAATACAGGAAACTACAGTATAAGACTATACGTACCTATGTCACCTATAGCTGCAGGGACCAGTGGGATCACATTTAACAAGTCTTTCAAATTTTTATATAAAAGCAAGGAAAATATAATCATTCTCTCTCTCTCTCTCTCTCTCTCTCTCTCTCTCTCTCTCTCTTTTTTTAACAACAACCAAGTTGCAGAAAGTCTGGTGTGAAAAGGAAAAAAATAAAAACAAGTGTTCAAGGATAAAAAGATTAGGGATAATTAATAATATAATTATTTCCTGTGAAAAATGCAAGAGAATATTTAATAATAACCATCTTTTCATCCCAGAAACAATGATTCAGCTCATTGGTAACAGTGAAATGCAGCACACCCTCACATTTCAGAAGGTGGAAGCTGCCAATATTTGGATATTTCTTGTAAAATGACCAAAACAATTAAATTTACATGACATTTTGTGTAGACGAAACTAAATTTGATGTGCTTTTTTGATGTGCAACGTGCTTAGTCCTGTGTGAAACTGTTTTTGCCTTTTGGGCTTCTGCTAGAGGCTTCTTTTTTCACTAATTCCAACCTGTAGACTACGACTACAGGTTGGAATTTGTCTTTGTTCTCACCTCGAACCCTGTTGTTTTTCCTTTTCCAATCTGCGAAACATGGCGCTTTTCATGGAGCGAATTGGCAGTGCAACTATCTGTATCCCTGTCTTTATGGTTATGTCTTGTGTGCTTAATGTGATCTTATCTTGGTCAGTTGTATCTGGAATTCCTGAATTTCCCTGTTGGGATCAATAAAGTATCTATCTATCTATCTATCTATCTATCTATCTATCTATCT
>JAQQZY010000008.1:10256428-10267539 GCA_030068375.1 Ostorhinchus rueppellii
GGGGGGGGGGTGGGCAGTAGAGAAATGTCAGTTTTATAAGTCCTAATGCATGAATAGGCTTGGGTATGCATGTCTACGTCGGCACAAATGTCGTTGTATATGTGTGTGCTCGTGGGCGTATGTTTGAACTTTCATACTGGGCCATTAGCCAGGGCCATTATCCAGTCCTATTTCCCATCTGTCTATAACTTTTTCAAAGTGCTACTCTCAAAATGCAAAACTTCAACAAGGTCGGGAAAAGACAGAAACACAAGGACTGCAAAAAAAAAAAAAAAATCCGCCATTTGTATGAACAATTCAAGTATGACTCACACATAGGAGAAGTCGATAACGAGAACCAGGCTATTATGTACTGAATAGAGCATCCTAAGAAACAGCTTGGGCTAAAAAAAGGAAGGTAGAAAGTACAATGGCTGAAGTTCATTTGAAGTTCAACTTGACAGTCTCACAGAAATTCCCACCAAAGTGAAAACTGCCCTCGCATCATTTGTTTCACACAATTTCCTCAAACAGGTCGTTACTGAAGCCAGGATAGATGTGCATGCATTACCGCCATCAGACAACCATCTTAAAGGTGACTCCAAAATGTGTTGTATGGTGTATGATGAATAATAAAAGTTTGGCACACTGATAAAAAAGACCTAGAAAGAAGCTGAATATTCTGTGACATCACCACTTTGTATGAAGCAAAAAACAGCCTTAACCAGATAACTGGAAAATTGATAACTCTGTCTGCATATATAGTGTGTATCTGTTGTAAAATACACAAAAAGTAAGCCACTGAAAATTAGAGAGAACAGTGTGGAGGTAAATCACTTCCTATGTGGATAAAAAACAGCTCATTTTAAGGTAAAAACACACAGCAATACTCTTTGTCCATCCATCCATACATCTTCTGAACCTGCTTTATCCTCACTAGGGTCACGGGGGTCACTTGGAGCCTATCCCAGCTACTTAAGGGCAAAAGCGGGGTACACCCTGGACAAGTCACCAGTTCATCACAGGACTGAACATAAAGAGAGAAACAATCACTCTCACATTCACACCTATGGGCTATTTAGATTAGCCCATTAATGGATGTCTTTGGATGGTGGGAGGAGGCTGGAGTACATGGAGAGAACCCACGCAGACATGGGGAGAAAATGCAAACTCCACACAGGTCCCACCACTAAACTCACTTTTATTAGTCTTTGGTTGATTTATTTGTGTATTTACATATTCCTCCTCTAAAAGGAATTGCATTTTTTTTCCCAAATCTGTGCACTGTGTGTACCCCAGGCTTCATAAGCTACTGAGAGATGTAATTAAAGGGAGAAAAGAAGTCTGGTTTTTAGAATTTGTATGTGTGCAAGTTAGAGCTGGCATTTTTAGGGTTAACCACAGTCCCGTGAGCAGACGGGAGGCTTTCGTCACTGGTAACGTTAGGCTGTGCACGCAGCAGTGCGGGAGAGGTAGAGAGCGAGAGGGGACCATGCGGTCCGGCAGTTGTGAAAGACTTCTCCGGCTGGAAAAGTTAGAAAAAGGGTGGAAAAGCGGCATGAGACGGCCCAAAATTCGAACTGGATGCATCTGTGGAGTTTTCGCTCCATATTCCCTGCTCGGTGGTGAGTTTTATTAAAGTAGTAAAAACGTCGAGTAGAAGCAGGTTAGCGACGATGCTAATTTGAGCTAGCGCTACTATGCTGCCTCGTGGGTTAGCCGCTAAGCTAAATGGCAGGGTTTGTAAAGAAAAATAAATTAAGCTATGCTTTATATTAACCAGAAACACTGTGTGTTAGTCCTAAAATAAATGTCTAGCTATTCTGTGTGCATGTGTATGTTGTGTGGTGTGTATGTTTCATTGATGTGAATGTGTGAGTGTACATGCACCGTGTGTGTCCATCGTGGTTGGATAGAGAAGAAATTGAGGCCTTATTTGATGTCTTATTTAAATCATTGATAGGAAGGTTTATTTTTATTTTAAACAGTGAAATAAGAAATAGTTTTTTATGAATTTGTCTGAGTTTATATAGGTTCTATTTGTGTTATTTATTAACTAAATGAAAGTGACCTAAATTGTGATTTCTAGTGAATGTGACCTGTTTTTTATGGATTTGAGTCGTGTGCCGATTGAGAGCATCATCGTGCTGAGGAACAATTTAAGAGCTGAGACCAGCAGTGGTGGACCACAAAGTTTGATAGACACCTGCTGGAATGATGGATCCACATGACCAGAAACCCAGCCAGAGCCGAGGACCATGGAACTCCCTATCTGTCAACAGTGCGGTAGGACAGTGAATGAATAAACCATTCTAGAAGGGCCCCAATGAAAGAGGACACAGAAAACTGAGCTCCGTGAACGTTGGAAAAGAAAACTATAAAACTTGATTGACTCCAGAGACATTTTATTGGGGGGGGGGTTATGTGCGCACTTTATTATTGTATTGTATTGTATATATTTCTACTTAACTGTTTCGTACTGTCATGTTTGTTTTCTAATAATTGTTCAATATATAGTTTTCCTGAGAATCAAAGTAACTGTGTGTGATTAATATTGAGGTACCGCCCTGGGCTCTATGAGTGACACCATAAACCTTTAGAATTGAATCCAGATCTTACGATAACTTATCCTCACCACATAGGGGTTAATTGTGCTGCTCTTATTAATCTTTGCACTGTCCCTTTGCTGCTGTAACATGTGAATTTCCCCGCAGCGGGATCAATAAAGGATTTCTTATCTTATTTGGACCCGAATAGTTCATAAAGTCTGATTTTGAACCTTCCAGGTGCTTGCAAAGCTATCTTTATATTCATTTTGGCAAAAGCTGAGTGGATTTCTACAACCTGTTTAAATTCCTTCTCAATTTGTTAGATCTGTAACTAGTTGCGTCACATTTGCACTTTAAAGGTCAAGACCTCCAACAAACACTTCTGAGTACACGCTATAATTATCAGCAGCAGTGGTTGTCGTAAAAACTGAAAATCTGTCCAAACTTTAAGCTGATTACCAAAAATGTTCAATTGTTGGTTGTATTGACGAACACAAGTGGTTGAACGGGACAAAGAAGCACATGTCAACAACTTGAGGGGTTTGGGGTGTAAAGTGACTCGTGTGGATTTAAAGGGCCAGCGCTCACAACGACCTTTCAGAAATAGGATTGAAAATGAGCCTGTGGAGTTGAATTAATGAAAAATTCAGACCCAAGCAGAACATTTACAGTTTATGTAGACCACAGGAAAATGTTTGAAAATGCGCAAATCTGTTTAAAAAAAGGAAAATATCACTCCTTTTAAGAGGAATTACTTCTTTCCAAATAAAGATATTTATGTAATCTAGTGAAAATTTCTGCATTTTATCCCTGTTACAATACCCCAGTCTGTGTGTGTGTTGGACGTCAGAATCCAGTATCTATGACTCCACTGCAGACACTCACTCCCATCCATAATATGATGTGAAAAGCACTCCCACTTGAGTGAGCTGAGTGGAAACCTATAGTCTGACACTGTGACACAGCAGCTGTCTTATGGTGACAGAAAACAGTCTTTGATACTGGCTGAGGGTGAGGGCGTGATAAAGGAGGTGAGGAGCAGAACAGAGGGGAAGGGATTATTGTCATAGCTTTCCTGTCATCACTGCCACAATGCAGGTCACAAATCCAGCAACGAGGAGAGCGAAGGGGCGGAGGACTTCTGACTGAGCCAAGACACGCTGCACTTTGACTAACAAATGAGACACAAACGATGTCATCAGCATTACAGAAGCTCCTGAAATCCTCCAACCCCATCACTTCGTTTGGATGCCAACAAACCACTGACCAGCATTTATCAGTTCCTCCTTCTCTCCTTCTCAACCCTAATCTCTCTTCCTCTTTCATCCCTCCTTCCACTCACACAATCTGGGTAGTAAAAACAGCTGCCAAAACCTTTCATCACTCTCCTCCTGCATGCAGGCGCTGCCACACACTCAAAATGATAATTTAATAAATCAATTTTTTCGTTGCTCTTATATTTTTGCATTTTTGTTCAATTCTATTCAATCATTGGTGACCTATTGCTACTTTTGTGGCAATTCCCAAATGTATTCCTTTCTATTTGACCCTTTCTTACCCAATTTACCCCCCCCCCCCCCCCCCCCCCCGAAGGGAGTCAAGGGGTATTGTTTTTGGTTCAGTTTGTTTTAGTTGTTTAACACTCGAGATAGATGTGATTTTGGGAAAAGTAGGTCAAAGTTCACTTTTTTTTTATTTTTTTTTTTATTTTACCCATTTACCTATGATGGGCACAACTTCAAATGTCTATTTAAAAACATCAATTCTGTTTCAATTTACTTCAAACTTGGTACAAAATAAGCTGCAATACATACAAGAGGTGGAGTTTGTTGTACCTGGGAACCACTTCATATCATAATGGGCAAGAAAGGGTCTCCATGTCTTGAAGAAGGAATGAGAAAATCCTTTAAATGTGTACTTGATTTTTTTTTTTTTCCTTAGTGCAAAACTTTCTTCTGGCGTGAGACCCCCACCACCACCAGGATAGTATACATTTCTGGGGAGAACCCTGCTGATATTGACTTAAAGCTGATATAAATCAATAGTTTAGAGCAGGGAGGAGTCAACAGCTGCTTATAATGTTGACATGGACACAGTCAAAAATGAATAATCTGACTATTAGAAACTGTTTAACTCTTGAGCTCAATGTCAACGTTTAATTAATCCCCTACCAATAATGGTATGTACTGAATGTAACTCCAACACTGAGTACACGCACAGACCTCTAACTGTACAACCAGGCCACACTGTCAGTGCCAATTAATTGACAACCTGATTAATAGTCTGACCTCAAAATAAAGAGGTAAACAATCATGTGTGTTATGATTATACTGAAGACAATTATTTTGCGGAATCAATCATCAGCGGTGGGAACGATGCTTATTAAGAGACTCAGTTCATCTCTTCATATTTGTTGTTTGTTTGAGCCTTGTATGAAAAAAAAAAGCACAAAGTACCAATCATTGCTTATTAGGGCAGAGCTGTAGTGTAGTCGTCATTGTTCCATTCTATCTTTAGACAGCCTGTCTAACTCAAAGCTAAGTGAAGAGTAGCACAGAATTGTTTGAGAAGCTGCTCAGAACAGAGACATAGAGGGACCAATTCATCTCTGCTGCTGTAAAAGCTCAGCAAAGTGGGAGAAGCTGACATGGGAAAGGGGAACACACACCTGTCTGTTGAAGGCATTCCACACACACACTAAAACTGAAGCAGGATTTCCTTAGTGTCTCTGTGTGTCATAGAAAAGTAAAGAAGATGGAAAACAGAGGGATACGAGTGTGCGGAGTCTTTTTCTGTTACAGGTGCAACACAGTCTCTGTCACTGACTCAAGGGCACAAACACATGCTTCACTTAAGATAGGCACACGTTATTGATGGTAAGAGCAGCTGCATGAGGGCTGTAAGAGTCGGGAACAGAAACGGACAACTGATAACAGCAGAGCACAAATGTTTGACTTGCGGTTCTTTTTATTGGCTTCTAAATACAGATCAATACGTTTAAGGACATGATTATGATTGGGATTTTCTTAAATGGCAAACTGGTAACATCTAAGCTTCTGAGATTAAAACTGCCAAAGGAATTGAAATGTACTCCACGTGAGTATTTAGGTGTTGGTATTGATCAGATTTTGTCGTTTAAGCCCAACATTGAGAGACTTGTCGAAGGACTGAAACTTAATTTGGGTTTCGTCTTCAGGAACAAATCCTGTTTGTCTTTCCTGACAAGGAAACCTCTAATTTCTGCAACTTTCTTACCTTTATTGGATTACAGTGATCTGCTCTTTATGCATGCATCTGAACCTAAAGCAGTGGGATTTAGTTTACCTCTGTGCTTTATGTTTTCCTGCCTGTGGGAGTTGTATTCACTACTGTACGCTGCATTCTGTTTTTAAATCCAAGTCTACGCGTGTCCCCAAAGTCTCACACTGGTGGGCCTTTATCTTTATCCTTGGGCTGTTTCCATCTTACCATGTACATACATGTGTAAACCCTAAAGTACCGTACCCTGCACTCTTAGAACATCCTACAAATTGTGGTTCTCAGTTAGAACATAGTTTGGTAAAACGTTTTGTTCCACTGCCATTTCTTCATAGAATGATTTACAGAAGGACCTGTATTAATATATACTATATATAAAAAAATACTATATTTAAATAATATACACACATTATCAGCTAAGTAATGGTAAATTCTTTATTGTATTGTTTTCATCTGTTTCATTTACTTATTTAACTTATTTCTTTATTTGATTTATTTGAATTCATTAAGTTGATGATTGGAGGCTTTTATACAAGCATATTAAGCTTTCAGCCTCCCTTGCACTGTTATATTTCATTTGTATTGATGTATTATCTTTTTTAAGTGTGAATAATTACATTTAATAAATAAATAAAAATAAACCTGAAACTGTCAGAACTTGTTACTTTGGGGGGATTTTACCTGTTAAACCCTGTCACTAGCTGCGTTTCCATTAGTTTTTCATAAAATAAGTGACATTTCTACAATTTCAATAAAGTATACTTGTAGAAGTTTCCACTGAAGAGTGTTTGGCTTCTGCTGCTGATTTTAGTAAAGGTCTGTCTACCCTTTTTTGTGATATGTTGTAGTTCTGTGTGTGGGGGGAGGTCCTCAAGGTATCTCAAAGCAAAGTCCTTATTTACGCCAGCATCCACGCATAACAGATTTTCTGAGAGAATTGTACAGAATTCACTAACGAGTTGTCGATCCAGAGTTTCCGAATGACCCAGGCAACATTTACTGAACTGTTCTGTTATTGAACCTGTTGTGGCACCAGACTTGTCATACCCGTGACTACTGAAAATGTGTTTCCATTACACTTTTGCACAAAATTTCTATGTCAAAACTTGTCAAAAAAACAGCCTCATAAGAGCGTATAAACTTTTTTATGATCTTTGACAGTTTTTACGACATTTTGGTGTTTCTATTATCAGTTTTGTATTGCGCAATTTACATTTAGCGTATTTCTGAGGATAATGGAAACCAAGCTAATGTAACACAAAAGCCACTAGCTGAGAAATCAAACCAAATTTGATTTACATAGCACCAATTCAGAACAAAAGTTATCTCATGACACTTTACATTTAGAACTGGTCAAAACATACTCTTCATAAGCCAGAGTAGAAGCTTCATTCACATAAAACCAAGCCATGATCGGAAAACAGCAAAGATAAGACCAAGTCCATAATGTTGGCTTCATAATGCAACCTTTATTTTTCTTCTTCTTTGTCTCGTTCAGTGAGTTTTGGTTTTACAGAAATAATACTTGCACTGTTGGATCTGTTTAACGTTAGCTTAGTTGTGCAGCGTTTGTTGCATTGGTGTTGTTTAAGGAAAGTATTCATACACTACGACGTGCTGGTCGTGTTTTCATTCGTTTGTAGCTTGAGGTGTATTTTGTGGTCTGACATGATTTTGTTGAGCTTTTAGTAAATGTTTTTTTGGTTACATAGGCAACTGGGCTAAAAAAGCTACATCTAGTTTAAAGGACAGAGAAGACAATACACTTAGTCAATGTGATGTATTAATCTCCAACTTCCTTTTTACTGTATTTAGCCAAGTGTATGATAGTTATATTGGTTCTTGTTTCTTCATTTGGTTTAACTATTAATGAGCTTTTTAATCTCAATAAGGATTTCGCTTTAGTATTAGTAGTACACTGTAAAAAGTAAAACATTGAATCAACTTAAAAATGTTTCTTCAATAGGTCACATGAAAAAAAATTGAGCGAACCAAATTAAATTATTCTGTATGATTTAACTTGGTTCACCCAACAAATTTTTTTTGTTGGGTGTTGATTCAATGTTTTACTTTTTACAGTGTAGTGTAGTTTTATTTTGAGCTCATAGAATCAAAGAGCCATACAACATAAGTATAACTTGTAGACTCCCACCCCTTTTTATAAACTGATAATTCAATTAATTCTGCTTCCTTTGCTTTGACGCACTTTTCTTTATATACGTTTTTACAATAACACACAAACATCACTTGCTTAAATAAAAGGACCATACACAGTGATCTGCAAGGACCTGAGGTGTTTAAACAAGGAAAAATGGACTGTAATAACTTAAAAACAATCAAAAGTATGACCTCCCTTCAGAAAAGATAACGGCACGACGAAATGCAGCTCATGTGGGAAGGCAATAAAGTTCACTTTTACTTGTCTGATGTTTATTTGTTCATCGTTCAGTAAATGTGAAATGCTTTATTGCTGCAGCAGAATACATTTCAGTGTGTGGTGTCTAGCATCAGAGGTCATCACTCCCCGCCGATATATATTTATAAATACTGACTGAAGAGTGATGAATAAATGATATGAAAAGCAAAAGTGAGTGTCTCTGCATGTGGGAAATGCAGTTTGACAGAGAAATACAAATGCATGTTTTTATCAAAAGGAAATAATCGGATCTTATTAAATGTTTGACAGTTATTTTGTTGTATGAACATGTGACTGACTTTTGTGTTTTTAAACCATTTTAATCAAAACATGAACTTGATCAAATTCAAACATTCTTTTATAAATTTGTTATATAATATGAGACTTTATCCCACACATTTCTCTCAGTACTAGTGTCGTAGCACTAGAGCATGAGGAGAGGAGGTTTCTGTTTCAAACACAAATGAGGTAAATTTAATAAATAGAAGCTAAAAATCAGCATTGAGACTGAAAAGGTGGCTCCGCTAAACCCCTCTGAAGTATCCAAATAGAAGTGTTTTATTGCCAAACCACTATGAATCATCTAGATAACACCATAAATGTCTGCCTTTTTTTTTTTTATTATTATTATGAGAAGTGTAAGGAGTTGCCGTTTCCTTAGACAAGGCTTCAGATGTGAACTCTGATGGTCAACAACAAAACTAATATCTTTAGCAAATGAAAGCAATAAAATAATGCATTAGAAAGTGATATGAAATGGAGTGCTGTTGTGTCAATTTATACAAAGTCAATATGGACTAAACAAGGGCTGCACAATATGTTGCAAAAATATCATTATCAAAGTAACGGAGTGTGCAATATGCATATGGCAAAGATGTGCAATAACTGATCTTATTTTCTCTGTATGAACTTTCTGTTTTCCACACCATGGGGTACCACAGTGGTTTTCTCTATCACTCTAACATGATAGTTTTTCAATCAAAAAACCTGAAATAATGCTACTGCTGCTGGTTGAATGTAAGTTTACATGTTGTTAATGTTGAAAAGATGTGAATATTTTCAGAGCACAACTTTGGCAAAGGCCTTGTATTTACAGATTTTATTTTTCTCTGCAGTATTTACTAAACCAGGCAGCCAATGGAACATAGTTTAGTTCAAGCTCTTCCATGGTGGTACTCTGGCACTTTTATTATCAAATCCATCCATGTCATTTACACATTGTTCTATGTGAATAAAATGACTAAATACGTGACTGTGTCTGAAGGTCTGTGGTAGCAGCATCAGCAGGTTTTTGGACACAATTATGCAACTGATTGAAGTAGTTACTGCACTGTTAAAAAAAAAAAAAAAAAAAAAAAAACATTGAATCGACTCGAACAATAGGTGACATAAAAAATTAGTTGACTGAACCACATTAAATAACATTAAATTGTTTTTAATGTAATTTGATTTGGTTCACTCAACTAATTTTTTTTTATGCGTGACCTATTGAAGAAATTTTTTTAAGTTGGTTCAATATTTTACTTTTTACAGTGTATTGTCTAAAATTCTAAATTGAGTCAGCATACAAACAATAGGTTCACTTTAACATTATTAAGGAAAGCTTTTCCTTAGTGTAATTGGTATTTATTTAGGTGAATGAGAAATATCGCAATATTATTATTGCAATGCTGTACATCCATATCGCATATTGCAAGTTTTGCTAATACTGTATCTTGCAGCCCTAGACTAAAGATATTAGTGCAACAATGCTCCAACTTCTGAAAATATGCTGTGAAGTGGAAACGATGTGGGTGATTTTCTGATGCCAGCTCACATCCGTATTCCAAAACAGCAAAAAAAAACCCAGCACAATTTATCTATTGACCTCCTTCAACAAAAAATGTCACCAATGGAAGAAAATTAGAGAGGATTGACTTTATCTTCACTATTATTTTCTAAAAAACAAAACAGATTGGCCTTTTTAGTAATTACTCGTTGGCATTTCTCTTATATAACGTATTATTTCAAAGCTGCAGGAGTTAAAACTCACTCCAGTCTGCAGTTTCTCCACTTACCAGCCCTTATCCTAATAGTTTCAACTATTGCCAAGATCCTCCTACTCAACTGGGAAGACTAAACAAAATTATTAATAAATCACTGGCTTAACATGTTAACAGGACACGCAAACTGAGAAAAACTCACTGCAACCATAAAAACAATCACATCTGTTTCCATAAAACCTGGACTCTTCCTGTGTTCTATCCAGAGCTGGTTCCTCTTCATGTCGCCCCATGAACTACATTTCAATGTTCCCTAAATGACATTTTATTGTACAATGCGCTTACCTGACACCACCGTTCAACACTGATGCCAGATAACCACCCTTTATTTATTTGATGTTCTGTCTGTATCAGTGTTGATCTTTCTTTACCAATAAAGTCCACAATAAAGGAGGAAAAACAAGGATTTTAGGACACGCACTCTCTCCTCTCACTCTAAATCCAGACTAAATATGAAGAAAAATGACCTGACAATATTTTATACTGCTGTGGAAACAAGAAGACACTTTAACAAACTTCTGTTTTGACCCATAAAGTACAACAGAAGAGTCACGAATCAATCAATAATTGGTAATCAGCTGTCACTCATAAATTTTACCCTTTGTTGCCCTGAAAACAGTTATTAAAATCTGTGACTGCTTTCAACAGCATAAAAATGGAGCCCAAGGAGTTGGCAGACTTCTTTTCCTCACAGCCCATTTGAACTACAATATACTGAAAGGTAATTATGGAATTATCACTCAGTAATTAAAAAAAAAAAAAAACACAAAAAAATATCAAACACTGCATCAAACCACGCCTCCACGATTCACCAAAACATGGACGCACAGGGGGAGGGAGAGCCAGACCGAAGTTTGATTGACTTCT
>JAQQZY010000008.1:10292735-10303517 GCA_030068375.1 Ostorhinchus rueppellii
ACGATCAAACTTTTATGCTCCATTTACCACAATGTTAATGAAAATTTCAAAGTGATCCAGAATGCAGGATTTCTTCCAGATCATCCTCAAAATTTAATCACTTCTTCTTTGTGCCATTTCCAACAGTTCCTGAAAATTTCATCAAAATCCGTTCATAACTTTTTGAGTTATGCTGCTAACAATCAAAGTCGGACGGACGGATGGTAACAAACAAACACACAGTAAAACATAACTTCCTTGGTGGAGGTAATAATCTGCCAAGAAATCGATAAGACATGCAGGAATGAAAGAAATCAGGTGCGAGGCTGTTAATATCCATCACAGAATAAACATGGTAGCTCCTGTAACTGTGATATTTACTCTTTTCTTTTCCAGAGTAAAATCAAGCATCGTCACCTCATCTGTCTTTACATAAAGTCATCTTGCATAAACCATTTTCACAGTCTTTGATTCCATATTGTCTTAAAAATTTGGGACAATTTAAAGTATATTCAGCCCAGCTCCACAACAAATTGTTATCCCACTCCCAAAGGGGACGTACGGGACATTGTTTTTGGTTCAGTTTGTTTCTTCGTTTGTTAACAGTCTAACAGCAAAACTATTCGTGGAATTCATACTAAATTTACTTTATAGTTTCTCAGTGACCCATAGATGCCATTACATTTTGGGAAAAATAGGTCAAATAATGTTTAAAATGTTTTTCTCTCCCATTTACTTATAATGGGATACATTTCAAATGTCTTTAAAAATATTAATTTTGTTTCAATTTACTTTAAACTTGGCACATATACAAAGGCAATTGATACAGTATCCCTACATCAGCACACACATACGATGACATCAGCTGGATCGATCCCAAAATAAGCTACAATACATGCGAGGGGCGGGGTTTGTTGTGCCTGACACCACTCATTGATGATTGAGTCTGAAATTTGTCTGAAAAACAAAACTCTACAAATGAAAGAAATTCCCCCTCAGACTCTTAATTATCCATCTTGAACACAAATGATTTACAACAGATAAGTAGAAAAAACTAAATGCTTTGAGTAAAACACCTAACTTCCAATTTTTATTTTAATAATAAACAAATAAAAAGAATCCCTGCAGTATAACAACACAAATATGTAATATATCTCAAATATTTTCAGTGCAAATGGAAAAAAAAAAACATCAGCTCTTTCACAAATGAGATGATGCATAGTGTTCTAATACGACTGAACAAAGTGTGAGTGACAGACTTGCTCTGAACCAGTACTGATTTACTTTTAGAAAATATTCAAGACCCAGATAAGGAGAAAAAGGCAAGACAAGGTTGGGATAATGATTGCATGCATATGTGGGGAAGCCATTGTGTGTGTGTACTCAGTCATGTGTGTGTGTGTAGGTGATATGATTCCTCTTGTGTGTGGCTTGTGAGGTGGAAGAGGAGATTACTGCACCACGCTTCTATAATTACCTCTCATCTCTCAGCCGGTGCTCTTAAACACAACAGGGAATGCCAGACGTCCACACACTCCCAACACATGCGCACACACAGCGGGGAGCTCTTCAGTACAATGTAACAGGCTGAGAGGGAGTTATTTCTAGAGGGTTACATTTCACTCAAATGCTGATGGGAGCCCACCCACACTACCTTTAAGCAACACAGGTCAGCTTTGCTCTGAGAATACGCACATCCACAGACACACACGCACACGCACATATTCTCTCTCCCGCTTACTCTCACACACACATGCAAAAGCTGCTTTCAAGTAAGAAGAATGACTCACCTGTAGCTGTCCTTCCCACACAAAAACCCACTTAAGAATCCACTCTCACAAGTCATGCACTCACATCACACTATTTTTTCCCCTTGTTTCATTTTAGCGAGGATTATGTCGAAAATCACCTGTCACCTGCCTTTTTCTGTCACACACATTGCATACACTGGGCCACCTTCCAGCTCCAACACGTCTTTTTATCGTATGGAAAGCACCAAAACGAAAACACCAATGACAGTTCTTCCTCAGCTGCAGATCACATCCTCATTACACACGTTTTTATTGGCAAGAACCAGCCCCTATATGAACGCAAACTCTCAGGGCCAAGTATGTTTTAGATTTGACGGCGTCTTACAAAGATGAATTAACCATGCAAGTCACAGCTTTGAAAAAAGTCATTAAAAACTATGCCAGGAGTAAATTGCTCTGCTACAATGAATGACTTGGTGTCTCCCTCTTTCTCTCTCTCTCTCTCTCTCTGTCTTGGTTTGCAGGACGATTAAAAAAAAACAATAAGACTTCTTGTGGACAGTGAGGCTCAGGAGGCTATTGCTAGGACAAGGGATAAAAAGCTGATGTGTCTCTTAAGCTTATATGTATTAATCATCAATAATACATGCTTTAATAAACATTTTATGGGATATTTGGCAAATTTTAAGGCTGAAATCCTCTCATGGGTGCCCAAGAGAAAGAGATGTCTGTTCAAATGTGTTGGGTTGTCTCTGTGAAACTCTGCAAAGCTATCAGTGTTTGTCCAAGCATGACGGTCAGCGCGGTGTGTGGCTTAGCTGACATGACTTCCTAATACCTATGTTGAATGGTGAAGCCCAGTGGATGTTTCTGCATTCAGTGGAACAAATCCAGCCATCTTTGGAAACTTTCAACAATGGGTCACACACAGAACAAGTAAAGCTGCTGCATCTTAACTCACCCACACATGCAGTGGATAGGCTACCTACGCAGAGGCATCAATACACAAAAAACACAGACGAACCCAACATGAGGTCCTGTAAGTTTGGTTCAACACTTACAATAATACACAGTAAAAAAAATACAGTGTCAATATTTCAGTCAAACTATTTTAATGTAGATGGAGTATTTCTAGCTCTATGGAGACGAAACCAGCTCTAACAGTAGAGTTAGTCAGTGTAAAGTTCTGCACAGATGCAGTGTCAAATTCAACTCTACAGAATGATGATTAGTGCCAGTCTGCTGCATTGCATTGTGGGTACTGGACATTTTTCTCATTCTGTTCTATTTTATGTCCAGGGGCTCAAGGGAGTTTGTGTTAATGTTTATTTAGGTTAATTTGTCTGTTTTACAAAATTTATTAGACTTTTTATGTTTATTTTTATATTAATGTGACACCATTAGTCAAACCTGTAGCAGAACAAAACCAAACCTGATGTCACCATGATGCCTTAATTACATTACAAGTGGGGAGGTCTGTACTCTACCAAAGTAAAAGCATGTTCTAGGGTGATTAGAACCTATAGAGCAAACTTACGTCCTCCTCAGCCCCCACCTCAGAGACGCCTGCAATTCTACACAGCTTCAATATTACCACAGGGTGTAAACTGATGAAGAAAATAACACTGCAGAGAAATAAATAGTAAAGAAATGCAGAGTCATTTTATAACTAAATCTGGAGTAAAAATAACTCTGTGAAGAGTAATCGTATTACTCTAGTGTGAAAGCACAACAGTGTTAAATATTTTTACACATTTCACTGTTAATTTTGACACTGAATTGAGTAGAATTAACTCTGAAAATTTGACACTGGCCATAGAGTAAATTTTACTCTAATTTTGAGTGGGATCAAATGTTATCTGAAACAGAGTTGAATTCAACTCTCTAAGAGTTAAATTGACATTTATTTATTTTTTTAACTGTGTATGGGGGAATGCATTGAATTTGTAACCGGGTATTGTTTAGCTGCAAATGCATTGAGCTAATGAAAATGAGATTAGTGTGTCCCTGTTGAGCCCCAGGCGCACAGCTGTCTGGACAAGCATAACTTCCCTCTGCAGGCCTGAGATGTGTTCAGGCATAAAAGCGAGGAGCTGCTATTTTGGCAGCTGCCGCTTAACAGGCAAGCGGTGCTTACACAGCCCGAACAGGAGGAAACTGCGAGCAGTAATGTGACAATGAGAGGCTGTGGCAGCAGGCAAACACCTCAACAGAGGGCTGGGATACAGAGCACGGAGATAATAACAGGTATGTGCAGAAATACTCGCTGTCACTCAATAACACGGTTCATTATAAGGCTATAAAACCGCATCTGCCAAGTGTCCTCTGTAAAGTGGAAACGCTGTCGCTCAAATTGCGCACGAACAAAAAGAGATATGAGTGCTATTATTTACCTTTATGGCAGCTGACAACATCGGAAAAGTTAGTTTGATTACATATCAGACACAAAAACCCACATTTGCCCTGCTTGACTAGTCACATCTATGCTCTGATTGCATAAAAGAAAGAATCAATTCTATGAAGGGGAAAAAAAAAGGTTTCAAAGCGCACTGGAATATATGAGAGATGCCGTCCTCTACTGTAAAAGTGACAACATGCCAAAAGCTGAGGAATGTGCTGGAGCTTTCCAATAGTGGCATCCGATCGGTCAGACAGGTGTTCTGGACCAGCTCCTCTTAAAAAACCTCCACGACAGCGACAATAACGTGGTCTCCCATATCTGAGCTGAGCCAGGCAGCCGCAAACTGTTTTCATGGCACTGATGACAGAAGCCACCTATTATTCACCATTACGCAACCACACACATGCAATAAAATGAATTGAAAAGATTAAATATGCAAGCATTTAGGGTTGAATATAAAGTTGCAACCTTCGCTTTTTTTTTTTTTTTTTTTACTCCAAAAATAACTACTTCTTGGGATTTCTCTTAGGAATACAACAGAAATTAAACATTCCCAGTGAAGCTTTAAAGCCAAGTTTAATCCAAATGTGCCAAACTGGACCGGACTGCAAATTTGTGCAAGAACGTTATGTTTTTTTTGGAGATATGGATAGCGA
This sequence comes from Ostorhinchus rueppellii, assembly GCA_030068375.1. NCBI lineage: Eukaryota > Metazoa > Chordata > Actinopteri > Kurtiformes > Apogonidae > Ostorhinchus > Ostorhinchus rueppellii. Next base: position 10,297,523 of record JAQQZY010000008.1, read on the forward strand.
ACAGGTTGTGCATCTCAGCCACCTCAAGTTACTGTTGGCTGAGGAGACTTCACAGATTAACGGCTTTGCATACTCCATCTCTTCAGCCTTTTCATGCAACTTCATGCACATTAGCCACCCGTGTCTGAGACGTCGCCTCACTCACCCGTTAGCTGATCATAGGATCCGTCCAGCTCTCTGGAGTCCGACAAGCTTTGGTCGCGGTTTTTCGCCTTCATTTTCCCCGTGTGTGCGCCGGAATGTGGAACTCTAGTTAACAGCTGATATCTCGGGTATTTCTGGTTTATTTATTTAATTTTTTTTAGAGGAGTTGTCTGTTGTTCGCCTCACGGGGGGTTGTCTATAAGCTTTAACAAGTCATATTAGATGTGGCATGAGTAAAAAGCAGAGCCATGTAATTCGTTAGTGTCTGTTTTCTGCGTGCGCTCTCGGCATCCAGGAGCGGAGTGAGCCAAGCGCGCTTGTGGACGGCACCCTCTCGCAGCGACTGGAGAGCGCGCGCGCACCCACGCACACGCTTCACTACACACGCGCGCGCACACATACACACACTTCACTACACGCGCGAGCGCGGACACACACACTTCACTACACGCGCGCGCGCGCGCACACACACACACACACACACACACACACAGAGAGAGAGACAACAGACACACTCCACAGACAACAAAGACTGTGTGAACAAAGAGAAAAAAAATGATTTTGATTTTTGTTTTGGAGATATAATCAAATCTATATTGTAAGAGATAAGTGTAAGTAACAGTTCAAACATTTCCAGCACAGTTTCATTCATATATTACCTCTCATTCTGTCCCTTCTGTCTTTAACCCTTTCATGTATCAATTATGATTACCTTGGCTGAGATTTTTTTTCCTGAGTGTTTTTATTCCTCTTTAGGCATGAAAAAAAACAAAAAAACAATACGATTGATTGCTTTTTTTTTTTCTTTTTTTTTTTTTTAAATGAACCTATTTTTCATGGTGTTACAAAAACATCCACCCAAGTGGACACCATGCGTTAAATTTTTGGACAAAAGAAACATGTATTTAAAACCCATCATCAGAAAGTGATATACTATGTGAAAACTATGAAATAAAAACATTTTTCAGTAGCTAATCCAGAGCCGGCACACACCTCCATTGGCCCCTAAGCAAAATTGGATTGGGGGACCCTCTATTTGTTTTTTTCATTTTATTCTTTCTCCTCTTCCTCTTTCCTCCTGTTTCTTTTTTCAGCCCCAGAAGGATACGTCCTTTTTTGTGACGTTGTTTTGATTGGAAGTACTCGTGAGTTGGATGCATAGTACACATTAGTGCAGTGGAGTTTTCACATTTAAACAGAGGCAGGAAGAAGCACTAGACCTACATCAGCAGCACCACAATCGTTTTTTGTACAATAGTATAATTTTGATTGTATATAAATCCTCACTCATGCATGCAAAAACTTTTTTTTTCTTTAAATTGCTCTTGGGGCCCCCAGGTGGCTGCGGGGCTATAAGCATGCGCCTAGTTCGCTTATGCATTGGGCCGGCTCTGAGCTAATCTGATGTTTTCTCACATTTTTAACATACTCTAATACTAGCTATTACTAACTTCCAATTGATTTAAAACATTTCACTGCAGATCAGATTTATCAAGAACAGCAAAATTACAGTAATGGTATGAATTGCAGTGGACGGGATGATGCATAAGTGTCGGCTGATATGGAGCTAAAACAACAAAACCCATGAATATACAAGAGAGCAGCTGTAGAAGAGCTGTCCACTGGAGTGACCGCTATGCATGAAAGGGTTAATATCAGCATAATTTCTTTTTTCTTAATGTTTTCCAGTTGGATTTAGCTTTGACGAATATGTACAGACATCAGCAGGAGCAACAAAGAGCATAGAACTGCTGCTGCCAGACAGGGGTTCTGACTGTATGATCTATAAATACTCACTGGCACTGAGAAGCCTTGTGTCTTCCTCTGTTCCCTCTTTCTCACCGTCTTTCCCTTCATTCGACTCACTCCTGCTTGCTTACTATGACATTTGGTCACAATCTGTCAAGCAATCTGTCTTAGATGCCGTGCTTTTCTACATTAAACTACGCGAGGTTTTCCATCCACCCAGTTTTCCCTTCATTCATTTTTTCCCCTCCCAACAATTAACACTTGCAATTGTTGTAGTAAAGGAATGAGGGTATTTAGTTTATCAAGGTAATATTTACAGTATCATGCACTTTAACCTCTGCAGGAAAGAGGATGTAAATTTTAGTGCCCACTCCATTATCCATACCCCTCTCTCTGGGATCAAGGCATGTGTCACAAAAAGGTTGTCAGTTAGACCTGGGGCTCTGCCTTAAGTGTCGTGTCTGTCACTGAAATTATCATTCAAGCATGCCTTCCTCTCATGTATGTAAATGTCAACAGGAGATGAGCTCCTGTTGATAAAAAGAAATCTAACTGTTGATGAAGGTTTTTCTTTTATAGTGTTATCTGGCCTGCACTTTATTTTTATTTTCTATTTATTTAACCTGTTCTTGAGCAAGTGACTATTTTTGGTCATTTCTGCCCATATTGTAACACAGTGACAGTTAAAGTGAGGGCAGTGAGTCAACAATCTGAGGTCCAATGTGGTCTACAGGGTGTGTGAGGTCCACCTGTGCATGAACAGAAGTGTACGTGGTTTTGTTAGGTACCATGAAGTAATGGTACTAATGTAATGAATGATGCAGTAATGGCACTAATGTAATGGTGCAGTAATGGTACTAATGTAATGAATGATGCAGTAATAGTACTAATGTAATGAATGATGCAGTAATGGTACTAATGTAATGAATGATGCAGTAATGGTACTAATGCAAGGAATGATGAAGAATGGTATTAATATAATGATGCAGTAATGGTACCAATGTAAGGAATGATGCAGTAATGGTACTAATGTAAGGAATGATGCAGTAGTGGTACTAATGTAATGAATGGTGTTCACAGGGGTCATGTGGATGTGGACAGGGGTCTGGATCAGCACTTATGTTGTTTTCAATGTTGTGTTGAAAAGTGATGTTCTAAAATACATGTTTCTCCTTACATGTGTTTTTTGTTGTATTTTTTTTATATGTGCTTCTTGGCTTTTTTTTTCCACTTATAAGGAACCAAATATGATAACTTCATCAACCTTGATTTTCTACATGACAATAAAACATTCTGCAAAATTTCTGCAGAAGTAATATATTGTTGTTGTGTCCTCCAATAACACACACTATAAGCCTGGATGTTAAATATACTTACGAAAAATGAATGCGCATTCTTTTGTTCCTTCTGCCATTAGGCTTTTAAATGCTAGTAAGAGTGCATAATGGGTAGTGTAGGGTACAGTATGCATTTATGTGTTGTTTTCAGTTTTGTAAATGGATTTTATTTATTTCTTGCTACTGTTGCACTGTGTCACTGCTGCACTTTATGGCTGGACCTTTAGTTGTCCATTCATTGACTAGTCTGAATGGACTGTTTTTGTGTTGTGTGGCTCTAGTATCTTGTCCTGCTGCGACCCCATGTCTACCAACTGAATTGCCCCTTGGGAAAAAATAAAGTTATCTGAATCTGAATTAAAACGTACATAAAAATTTAAGTTTGATGACATTAATAGAAAATATGACGTATAGTCAACTCTTTTGTAGATATAGTAGAATATGTGAATAAATTCAAGTTAAAAGGATTTAAATTCTTTTTTAATTAGTTCTAGTTAGTGACGACAGCTCTTTTTCTTTCCACCAGGTAAACTGTCAACTGCCCATGTATGTCTGGACATACTAGTCTCAGTGCTCTCATTGCTTATACCGGTACAAGATGCAAATCAGAAGTGGCTGTCGGCTATCGACAATTGTTTGTCATAACCGTCAGAGGAATGTTTTGTTTTATTGTCCACCAGTTCCATCCACCTGTTCCACAGACATTTTCCCTGCTACTTTTCTCAGTAGCAAATCAGCTAGACTGTAAGCCTGGATAATGAGTTTATTCAAAAAATTAAGTAATAATTAATTCACTTTTTCATCACATTTAACTAAGACTTTAAGGCAACCATTCTTCTCCATTTTTTTTTTTTTTTTAAAGTAAAGACAACTTATCCGGGCTCATGGTACACTAAGGTTTAAATTTCAGAATATTTCTACAAGTGTCCTTAACCTTTATTTCACCAGGTGAACTCCCACTGAGATGCAGATCTTTTACAAGGCTGACCTGGTCAAGAGGTCAGCAGCACATGCCATAAATAAAGCACAAGTGTAAGAAATACAAGTTAAAACATAGGTTATATCAATAAATTAAAGCAGAATTTAATAATTTAGGAAATACAAACAGTTAAAAACACAGACACTGTCCAAAGGATTCTCGTTGCCTAGTCAGTAAGATGGAATTAAAATCCTGGAATGAAACGAGTTCTTATATTTTCATATCAGATTGTAAGGTAAGTTTAACAGAACTGCAGCAGTGAATTCATGCTAGTTTCAACGGATTGTCAGCGTGCTCCCAACAAAATACTGGCTGTCAAACAACATTTTAAACCCCCTGCTAGTGTACTTTTAGTGCTGAGATGGAAAAGTTGCGGAGAGTTGCATCTGACAGTTTTCTTCAGACGACAACATGTCAAGCAAGTTCACTTCAAGCAGAAATTGCTAAAAAAAATAAAAAAAAAAAGTGTGGGTGTAAGAACATATGTAGAATATATTTCGTATTCTTTACACATCTGCTTTTGTCACTTTTACGTGTACAACCAAGTGCAAAAACATCAAAGTATTATAGCATTAGCGACATCAAGACTACAAAGACAGACAAGCCAAGGGCTGTGATGGAGAGATCAGAAAGACAGTGTGATGCAGCCAGAAGGCGATGAAACTTAGGGAGCAGAAAATGCACGATCACAGCCTCATTCTGAATGTCAGAGTCTCACAATACTGATGCGTAGCTGGCTACTCTTTTATGCATTGTTTGAGGAAAGACTGAGAAAGACCAAAACACCCATGAAAAGAGGTGAGTTAAGGTCATGAGCTATTAAGTATTGCCCCTGCTCGACCTCATCTGAACCGCGCATCCGTCCAATAAACAGACGGAGGCCGACAATAACCACAAGGCCTGCTTTTTCTGTCATCTAATACCAACAAAATATTTCACAGATACGGACAATTGGATAGTGATTGGATTTCAGTATGTGGTAAATGAAAGAAGACAAAGAGAGGTGAATTCTAAATGAAGGTGAGGAGGAATGCGCAAGAATGGATGATAGGGGAAGTGTGGAGATCGATTCATGGTGAGTTAGAGGGGATTTAGTGATTTAGAGGCAAAATAAAGACAATCAGTGGGTAGCTGATGAGGAGGCCAGTCTGTGACTCCAGGGTTGGTGGTGGGGTGGAAGCCTCTACATAAACCTGGAGGTCAACGTATGCTTGATACAATTGTGCAGTGACCCACAGTCAACCTTGTTGTCTCTCAGATCAGAGTAATAGATCCTGGGCAAAGTGCCAGCTGGGGAAAGTGAATCATTTTGTTGGCAAGATGACGTTGGCATTCACATTTTTGACATCAGAGAAAATAAGGGAGAACAAAACAGCACCTTTTGTCTTTCTCCAGTATGGTTTCTTCACCATATTGACAACAAGTAATGATATTAAATGGAAAAATAAGGGTTAGCATTTGGGTGACTTTTCTCATGTGCACTGTAAAAAAAATTAAGGCAGATGCTATTTGCACCCAGGTGTAAATAGTGAATATTGTAATTTACAGCCGGGTGTAAATAGTGAACACTGTAATTTACACCCGGGTGTAACTAGCAACAGTTAGTATTTACGCCCAGGTATAAATAGTAACAGTTACTATTTACACCCGGGTGCAAATAGCAACGGAGTGTCTATTTGGACCCGGGTGCAAATAGGATATATTCACAGAATTCTTCTATTTACACCCAGATTGACTAGCATAACCACAACTAATACAAAAAATAAACAGCTAGATATACTAGATA
>JAQQZY010000008.1:10352203-10363505 GCA_030068375.1 Ostorhinchus rueppellii
AGTCCTGTCCCAGGTTTGTGTTCCAGTCCAATCCTGGATCATTCCCCAAACTCTTTATCTAGTTCCACATCACCAAAGTGAGTCCAGGCTGGTCCAGTGTTAAACCATTAGATCCACCTGATACATGTCTTAACCTGAAGGAAAAAAAACACCAGGGAGAGATCTCAAGCCCCCCCCTAGGGGGGCCCGCTCCACTATTTGAAAAACACTGCTCTACATGCAGCAGGTAAAGACATCATGATATAAGAAACAATCTGTACATTTAGTTACAGTGCTCATTTTTAGTTTTTTGATGTTTCATTCTATGTAGATGCATAGGATTCTACAGAGGTTTTCATCATTTTGGAGTTCTGTTCCTATAATACGAAGTTTATATTTACTTGTGTCACCAAAATAATAATATTCAGCTGCTTATGCAAGCAAATTTCTATATTTAAACCCATTCATTTTTAACCTCTCAACCATCTCCCCATAAAATCCTGCGATCCAAATTTTCAGTTGCAGGTAGAGAAATAAAAATTGCATTTTTTTCCCCCATGTAGAAAGAGATTGTGTCGAAACCTGTTTTTTATGCAGACTATATGTAGTATTCCTACTGTCAAATATTTAAAAATTACCTAAAATTATTGAGTGTTTACATTAAAGAGCTCTGAAGTTATGCAAAAGATGCTAATATATAGGATTGTAGACATATGAACTGACCGTATTTACATTAATGGACCAGAGGATTTATTGACCACTAGAGGGAGTAGTGAGTCACTCTGTGGAGCTCCCATGGTGAGGAAAACTATCACCACACTGTCTTTGACCAAAGCACCAGAATATGACCAGATGGGATGAAAGAAGATTAGGAAAGGATGAAGAAACACGTTTTAGAGTCAAAGCAACTGATAAAAGCTAGAAGGACTGTTGTTTTTACCACTGGACACAGCTCTAAATGGAAAAAAAAGGAGAAATCATAACATTTCTTCAACTTCCAATCCAATTTTATTTGTAAAGCAATTTAAAACAACTACAGTGGACCAAAGTTCTGTACAGATAAATAAATAAAATCCAAAATAACAGTAAAGTACAAGAACAGATTAAAAACAATAAAAATCATGGTTGAGTAGGATTGTATGTGATGTTTTTACCTTTTGCTAAGTTGCTGTTTGTTGAGCCACAGTTCTGTCTAAACTGTGACAGTGCTGACCTTGTTTGGACGATTCTGAACAAACCTTTAGTGCAGCTCCCGATAACACACACCGTACAGAAAACAGAGGTGATCTGTGGTTTTACTGTGGCTGTTTTCTGTCTAAAACACAGGTGTCCAACATGCGGCCCAGGGGTCAAATCCAGCCCACCAACGGGTCCAGTTAGGATGAAGATATTACAATATTTTTAGTTCAGGTTCCACATTCAGACCAATTCAATCTCCAGTGGGCAGGACCAGTAAAATACAATCATAACAACATATAAATAATAACAACTCCAAATTTTTCTCTACATAAATGTAAACATTTTCATGTATTTACATTAAAACAAAGCACAATTTTACAAAAAATTTAAATAACCTGAACAAATATGAACAACCTAAAATGTCTCAATAGAAGTGGGTACAATTTGACCAATATTCTGCCTGTTATTAAATGTTTTGTGTATTTATAGATGTACTGTGATCTGTAAAGTTATAATATACATGTGTAAATGATAAACTAAGACAAGATTTTGTTAAAATTACACTTATTTTTTCAGTTTGTTTATTTTATTCACATTTGCAAGGATAGTTTGTAGATTTTCATAATGTAATTTGAATTTTTTTCGCTCTAAAACATGGAGAAAAGTTTGGAGTTGACATTATTTATATATTATTGTGTTATTATTTTACTGGTTCGGCCCACTGCAGATCAAATTTTAGCCTAATGTGGCCCCTGAACTAAAATGACTTTGACACCCCTGGTCTAAAAGAAGAGCTAAGCTAACAGAGCTATAATGTAAACTATCAGCTGATGCATGAAGATTATAAGACAAATTGTTATTCTGACTGACTTTAAATAACATCTGTGACTTTTTTTTGATTACGCCATAACGCAGATGTGTCTAAATAATGATCTTTATAATTTATTCAGTAAGTGATACAGTCTTTGGATGTATAGTGTCTATTTGTTGGTGGTTTTAGTTGTCGGTATACGAAAACTGATGGTTATAATCAGTACTGTTGGTTTAACTCAATACAAAAGGAAGTTATATTCATATTTTTCAGTTGTAGGAGGGAGAATAACTGATTAGAGTTTAATATAGAGAAAACCATCCATTTTTTTCCTCATCATCAGTGCCCTAATATGAGCAGCCTGGCTTTTAACTGGATTAAAATTCTGGAGGATGAGTCAATATTTCTTAGGAATGATCTATTTTTTCATCTTATGGGGTATCTGAATGGCTTTTCCATCCTCTTTTTCACTGCTGGTCCATGTTCCTGTGCACGGTGAAGCAAATATGAAGAGTCATCCATCTCCAGGAGAAGATGTAAAAGGTAACAGAATATAAAATCTGCTTCAACAACGTGACGCACACACAAAACAACATGCAGACAGTTGTGTCACAGCAGCCAATACATCACACCTTCCTGCTGTGACTGGGAATAAAACACTCAGGTGCATCTTTCATTGGGCTGCTGACTGGTCCCTCGATAGTCTTTGTTGACACCATACAGTTCTCTGAGGAAAGTGCTGGTATACTTGAAAAGACGTGCTCAAACACACACACACAGATTAGCCCCACTGAGGCAACAATGCGATAAGAGAAAACCCTTGGTAGCAGAATAATACATATTAAGTTAAGCACACACAAACGGTGTAGGATAATGGTACAGAACTAGACACAAAACAGTCAGTTCTATTAATGTTAATGCTGTACATTTATATGCAAAGAGATTTTCGCTTTGATCACAGAAGAGAACACTGACAAATTGCATCTTGTAGGCATAATAGCGTAATAGCATTTTTCTAATTACCCAAGGCTATCACTGTAGATAGGGATACATGCATAATACACACACACACACACACACACACACACTCGTCAGCTGCTAAAGCTGAGCGGGCTATCACTCCGGCACATCAGCTGTAATAGGTTTTCACAATCACCATCACAAGCTGAGTGCGCACACACACACACACACACACACACACACACACACACACACACATTCAGCGTGACACCTGAGGGGGTGTGACGGTGCGTTCGCTGTCGCTATTTATGGCTCTGAATGAATCCCATCTCTCATAAGTTGCATTATTCAAACGAAGTCCAGAAACCGTCTGATTGAGAGAGCGCTGGAGAATGCCACTGGATGCTGGATATGCAAATTCTCCCTCTTCAGAGTTGTCCCTCCACACACACATTCACAGAGTTTCAGAGCCATGGGCAGAGCTGTCCACATGACAAACGAGTCTCTGAACCCAGGGCTATTCACAAAGGTCTGCAGCCAGACTACAGAGAGGGAAACCCCAACGCTGCGCTCCTCTCCCCTCCCCCCCCTCCACCTGTTTCACACCACTCTTCTCAGTGTGTTGTATGGACATGTCACATCACTGTGCTGAGAAATTATATAAATAAATGAACTTCACTTTTATAGAACCCGGCTGCCTTTTCTGTTATTGATCTCCATGTGTACCGCAGCATGGTACATTTTGATTTCTCCAAGCTTTTCAATTCATTACTGAATATCTATTCTCTGCAGGCTGTCAGAAAGCAAGAAGAGCTCTGAACACAGTCTTCAGAGACAGGCAGGCAGGGTAAAGAGGATTTATTGTGGAAATAACAAAACCTACAGACAGCAGGCGCAGGTGCAAAATTCCAAGTTCAAGGGAATACAGAAATATTCAGAAAAAGGTTAACACAAGAGAAAAAAAAAACAGGAAACATGGTTAGGAGTCAGGGCTTAAAGATATGATGAACAGTAGAGAACAAAGAAAAATGGGTGGTTTACAAGTGTATTGTGTTGTGAATTCAAATGGAAGTGTTTCACAGGGGCAGCTCAGGAGGTGAAGGTTGTCCAATCACTGAAGGGTTGGTGACAACGTTACTAGTTTCTTTATGTCTTCATTTCTTAATAGCTTAATGGGTTTTTCCTTATTCCAGACATTTGGAGGTTTTTGTTTCATTCGCCGAAACATGTCAGGTAAACAAAAACCTCCAAATGTCTGGAATAAGGAAAAACCCATTAAGCTATGAAGGGTCGGTGGTTTGAATCCTGCTCTGTCCTAGTCATTCCGTTGTGTCCTTGGGCAAGACACTTCACCTCCAGTGCCACTCACACTGGTGTATGAATGTTCAGTGGTGTCAGAGGGGCTGTAGGCATGAAATGGCAGCCACACTTCCATCAGTCCGCCCCAGGGCAGCTGTGGCTACAAATGTAGTTTACCACCACCAGGGGGAGAATGTGAGAGTGAATGAATAATGGATCAATAATGTAAAGTGCTTTGAGTGCCTCGAAAAGCACTATAAAAATCGAATACATTATTATTCACAGCCCAAATTGTGCACTGAATCAAAACGAAGCTAGCAGGATGTCACCCCCAGTGTCTGCTTCTATTTAACATGTCAGTGATGTGGAATCATAGCCTGGCAGGTCAGACTATACATGAACTGTAAAGTCTGGAATCAGACCATTGACAGAGCTGAAGCCTGTGGTTGGATTCAACCATTGTCATTCAAACTGTTCCTGCACGTAATAGGCCAGGTTTACGACCAATCAGAGCAACCAGCAGTGTGACGTATTCAGAGCTACAAGCGGAGCCAGCTGGTATATTAGACTTTTACCGTAGCTGGTCGACAAAACGGCATATCCATCCTTCTTTAAAATAAATGACTTGAGTGGTTCTTTCTGCTCAATTTTCAAAGAAAAGCCCAAGTCCTACTCTTCCAAAATCAACGACAAAGCTTTTTCAAAAGAGTGTGGTTCGTTAGCCACATCCATCTTTGTTGCTCTCTATGGTTGTTCTGCTATCTCGCCCTCACACAGCCCTGTCGTCATCATGCAAAGCCCGCCCCAACGACTCGCTACACGGACAGAGCGTTTTGATTGGTCTGACATACTTTGTGTCGGACCAATGATGGGCTCCTACTGTGTGATGCTAGACCACAAACTTGGCGAGAATATTTTCTGCCGCTATGTGGTCTAGTGGAATCAGAGAGTTGATGCAACAGTGTTGGGGTCACGTTGATAACACACCACGCCACAGCCCTCCTCTGTAATGGGAGCCGTCATTACAGACACGTTGATCCAGCTCTGTGACCATCTCCATAACAACAAGGATCTCCATCAATTCTATGCGCACACCATTTATACAGCTTAGTCTAGCTGGGAAGGGCTTTAGAAATAGGATCAATGAGGGACACATACCATGACACGGACTGTTTTAACACAGTTTCAGTAACAAATGAAGGAATGTTGCTCAGTCATGTCAACTGTAGTGTGGTGTCCTGAAAACCAGTATTTTAATCAAAGGCATTCTATCTGTTTTCAGAAGTATTCAACATATATTCATTTGTATGCCAGAAGTTATTCTTAGTGGAATGTGAAGATTGTATCAGAGTAACTGACTTTTATCATGGGAGAACCACTACAAAATACACGTGCACCCGTGGAAAGTTTCAAAAACATGAACAAAAAAGAACATGTGAATGGAAATTTTGAACATTCTGGGAGGTAATTTACATTATCTGGGAAAAGTTACAGATTTGTTTATGATAAACTAATATCAAGAAATAGTTGCCCAATCCAGACAGACATCGATAAAAACGTACCCTATCAGGGACAAAGCAAGGACATGACTGACATGACTAGAATAACGTTCAAAATATAATAATCCAATTCAATCCACTTTATTTATATAGCACAGTTAAACAACAAGAATGTTTCCAAAGTGCTGCACATCATAAAAACAATAAAAACAATTATAAGAAAAACTAAAAACAATAAATAAGTACATAGAACTACCACAACGCTCTAAATAAAACAATAAAATCAAATAGTTAGACGTGCTAAAATCAGTATAAATAAATGAATAAATAAAAGGCATAGAGGACCACACAACTCAAAAGCCAGAGAGTAAAAGTGGGTCTTAAGATGAGATAAAAAGGAAAAACGTGATGTGGTCTATGTTTAAAATTCAGCCCGATAAAAATGGTCTCCCAAAGTGAAAACATTAGATGTTTCTGCAGATTTCAACTCAGGGTCTATTTTTTGTATGACGGCTCAAATTCTGCTCAGTCTCTGGGTTTGTCTTTGGCTCTGTGTGACCGTTACTTGATGAAGCTCCACTACTTAGATGGGAGTACAGAGACAGAAATTCAGCTTCTAGAGAACAGTTGTGGAGGAACATCAAAGAGACCAGAGATGTCTCCTCACTGCAGCCATAAAACATCCACAGCTGGAGATGCATAGAAGAATATGCAGATGAATGGATGCCCAAACATTTTTAGCTTGACACCAAGAAGATTAATTTGGTTCCACCCAGAAATACAAAAAGATGCATTATGAATTTGTGAAACATGTTTTTTTTTTCCCTCTAACCCACATTCTGCTGAAGCCCATGAGTCTGCAACACAATGACAACATGCAAATCATGGCTTGCAAGATGATATCAGTGCAGGTGAACTTGCAGCACTAATCACTAAAAGAAAAGCATGACTGACTTATTTTTTCACTGTCAGAATACTGTGTGAAAGTCACTTTTCACTGGAAAAATTCTTGCAACTTGATCTGATACTGAGCAGATTTCATTTGGAGATGTCTGTCCAAATGTATTGGATTTTCAGCTTTTATTTCTAAGCACCTCTGTGGCCGCTCAACGTTGGTGAAGCCATTTACCTTCTCTTCTTTGCATTACAGTTTATCACATTTTAAGGTCCAGGCAAAGATCAGGAGAGCCCTGCATAAAGAATCTGAGCTGAACAGACAAATGTGGTAAAAAGAACACTCTTCCTCAAGGGAAATTATTAAATATATCATAGCTTTATTATATCTTTTAATTGGTAACCCATTATAGAGAGGCCTTCAGCCCATCTTGGGTCCTGATCCTAAGTTTGAGAAAAGCAGGAACAGAAGAACAAAGGCTAGAAAATTAATAAAAGTTGGTTAATATCAAAATAATCATCTGAACCAACCTCTCCAAAAACTTGGCATAGAAACCACTGTTTCTGATTAGTTCCCCTTCTATGTGTGGACTGAGATGATTATTCACTCTTCTGATTTGCCCTTAAAGCCCCTAAAGAAAAATTTGGACAGTTTTCAGTTTTTGGTAATTCTGTACTTGTTCTTTAACCCTTCCACAATCACATCCCACAGACGAAGGCAGCAGAATGGAGTCGAATTGACCTCCAGGAATATACAAGGGCTAAATCAGTATTTAGTCGTATATAATATATACTGTATAGGGCAACACAGTGGTGCAGTGAATAACACTCATGCCTCACAGCTAGAAAGGTCCTGGATTCGATTCCAGCACCAGTCGATGGGGGTGAGACCTTTCTGTGTGGAGTTTGCATGTTCTCCCTGTGTCTGCGTGGGTTCTTTTTACATTTTTATGTCTTATTTTACTGCTCTTATGTATGTGAGAATATGTGTATGCTGAGGATTGTACGTATGTAGGCATATACGTGTGCATGCATACATCTATACATGTATGTATGGATACGTATGTGTGTGGATGTGTATATGCATATACTTGTCTACGGTGTGTGAGTATGTATGTAGAAATGTGCTTTTTTTTATACAGATCTTATATATTTTTCTTATATTTTATTACTGCACCTTGGGACGGCTGCACCCCCCCAATTTCGTTGTACTTGTGGAATGACAATAAAGACATTCTATTCTATTCTATTCTATTCTATTCTATTCTATTCTATTCTATTCTATTCTGTCCAGGTACTCTGACTTCCTCCTACTATCCAAACACATGCACTGATTGGTTCATCTAAATTGCCCATAGGTGTTAATGGGACTCTATATGTCTGTCCTGTGATGAACTGGTGACATGTCCAGGGTGTACCCCGCCTTCCCTCTTAAGTAGCTGGAATAGGCTCCATGTGACCCCAGTGAGGATAAAACGGGTTCAGAAGATGAATGAATGAATATACTGCATATATGATTTTCTACAGGCAGTATTTTTGACTATATTTGACATACAGGAATGGCATATAGTGTTTTTCAATTACAACTCATTCGTAAATTAGGGACTTTTCTCTGATGGTGAAAAATTACATGAACCAGAGGGTGAAACAGGAGTAGTTTTGTCCCCATGTCATCCCAGTTCCATGAGAAAATACGCTGAACATGAGCCTAAGCACAGAACTTTTCTGTTTGCTGGGTTGAAATCAAGTATATTTAACTGTACACAATACACATTCATCTAATTCACAGATGTTTAGACCTCGTTAATGAGCATTTGCTGAGATCTTCTGTACACCTGGTATTCGTGGCATATTCCTACACAGGTGTGAATTAGTCTGATCACAATAACAATCTGTCATCTCATTCCAATGTTAGGTTTTATTTTTTATGACATGTTGTGGTCTTTAAGCAATGCCGTGTTTTTCTACCACCTCTGACACTTTATATTTTGCAAAAGAGATGATTTACACCTGCTTTTCACATTATTATTACATCATTAATCCATTATTCATATAACAATTGTAATCTCACTCCTTCCTGTTTGTCCTAACCTTCTCCAGAGCATTCAATCGATAGCAAAAATCACTCCCATCTGACAGAAATCCCATGATTTAAAGTATTCCTGAAAAATTCTCAGCCTCCTTCTATGACACGATATCAGAATCAGAATCACCTTTATTGTCACTGTAAAAACCATCACTATGAGATTTGTGTGCATCTCCAACAGTTCCTTGTATAAAATGTTCCTAAAATATCCTGCCTGTACTTAACAATTACAGAATAATTTACTTTATAAATTATATGTACAGTTAGCAGCAACTTTTAATTTAAAAATATAAAAATATGCATTTGAATACTCCTATGTTAGTACTAAATTCACTGACCACTAAACATTACATAATTATTATTAATATGACTGAGAATGCATTTTTGCTATTAAGTATATTATGAAGGCTCTGGCTCTTGTATAAGTGTTCTATACATCACTGTCTGGAGGGTTAGTGTTTCATTAAAATGAGCTTTCCTCTCAGACATGCTTGAACTTGATAGTACATTAGTACATATCATGAAAAGTAATAAACCTTGGCTGATCCATTTTTATGGAAGGCACTTCAGCATGACTTTTTTTTTAAGCTCCAAAAGAATTTCGTTCTCAGAATCCAAATTAAATGTGACATATCTAATTGTGTAGCTCGTTATCAGTTTGGATTGACGCGGCCTTACATAACACCAGAAGTTCTTCTCATTACAATAACCAGGCTATAGCTGAGGGCAGAGAAACCGACGCTCACATAGCGACGGGATGGAAAGGAAATCTTCTCCATGTAAACAATCAATGAAACTGACAAGCCTCGGAGCCGTTTTGCCTTTTTACTGCTTAACAAAAACGTTACATTTTCAGACTCTGTGTCAAGTTTCATTCGTTCTTATTTGAGCCCATTTTACTGAGGACAAAGCCGCCGGGGCTCGTATTAAGTGAGAGGCTTAAATGTCAAATTACTAGATTGACATCTGTAAAATTCATCACGAGATTTCTCGCGCGGGGAAGGGAAAACGATGTTAATGGCCCAGAAATGTCACTCATGCACATTCTATCCACATCACGAACTTTCCACCGGGCTGGGGATGAGGACTATTTCTCAAGAATAGAGCCCATAAACGCAGAGATCATATCGCTGCTTATCTGCCTCAAGTGTCTTAGTGGGGGTTGAATGTAGAAATGCATTATATTTATATGCATGACGGTTTGCTGTGTGTGTGGGGTAGTAGCTGCTTCAGGGTGAGTTACACTGATTGCATTCTGTTGTCACTACACTCCATTTTACTCTTAGTGGGCTTTGTAATATGTATAAGTTGAAAATAAATTTAGCCCATATGCAGCACTTATTGTCGTCTCCGCTCTTTTATAGCTGTAATACATTGCGATTAAAACAAAATCACAGACAACATACGATGATTACTGCAAAAATGGACAGAAATGTGTCTTATTTTGCTCCATATTCTTCGATATTTGCTTGTTACCCATCATGCAAAGTGGTTCCACAGATTCTAATAAAGGTCACAGCTCATGCATCAAACACTTAGATCAGCATTTTTCACAGGAAATAAAGCAGTAGTTATTTTCATGTGTAATTTTTCCTTTTTGTGGTCACATCCGAACAACAACCTACTAAAACATTTGACTGTTTTGGGGTTTTTTTGCTTGTTTTTCACATTTTTTTTGAGGCTTCAGAATATTCTCAACTGGCTCGTAACATTAATGCACTCCAATCTCAGTCCTCCGCCACACACACATATATACACAGAGCACCTTTTCATTTGCCTTATAAAATATCCATGAAAAAAGAAAGAAAGAAATGCATTCAAATCAAGACGGGAAATAGGTCATGTTCTCTCTCTTCATGTTTTTTGATTTATCATGACAGCAATTTCACAAACACAAGGAAGGGCTCCTTGCATTTTTTAGCTTGTTTGTGTGTCATGTGTGTGGAAAACTGGAGGAAACTTGAAGACAAAGATAAAGGAAAAGCCATAATCCAAAATCCATTTCACAAGAAGAGACGCCCATGGTTTTTTTTTTTCTTTGTTTACTTCACAAACTCAACATGCACAAAAGAAGTGGCCAAGCAGTATTGAGTGCTACTTTTCTTTTAGCTCATACAATTGCCTGCATTATTCACAAATCAATGCAGTCATCATCATTCATAGCAGTGTAATCATCGGCTCTGTCTTCGTCAGCTTTGTGTCTGTTTACAAGCACAGTGCACCTGATTCTAAGAGATACTGTGAAACTGATCATACGCATTGTTTCCTATGGAGAGTAAAAGAGTCCCATCCCTCTATTTACTCATATACAAGCGCATGCAAGATGAAACAAAGAGATGAAAGCGCAAAAAGAGAGAAAAAAGAATCAGTAAGCAAATAATGGGTTTACACTTGTGTTATTGAAGGAAAAATTGACCACAAGACATTACATTACAGTAAGGGTTACATTGGAAACTAGAAAAGCACTCGAAGAGCGCAGACCTCCGCCAAGCTTATTGTGACTCCCATCCAACAGTCCTACTTTTTAATGTTCCATATGCCCTGTCGTTGAATCAAATGTATCATTTATAGACAATACCTGTAATCTGATTACAG
>JAQQZY010000008.1:10423851-10434672 GCA_030068375.1 Ostorhinchus rueppellii
AACCCGAGAGTCGCGAAAGCTTGACTCATATAGCAACCGTTGCTAAGGGGGGAGGAGTTTGCGGAAAGGTCAATTGGTGGGAACTATTTCTTCTTCCACCTAGGGTTAGTGTGTACTGCGTCATGCTTCACATTTAGTCCTTCGTAACCCTAAGCAATCTAGCAGTGAGATACCTGTGAATTACTGCCACATTTGTACCAGCAGAGGGAATCTTTTCAAAGCCAGGAGAGGTTCTGAGCAAAAAAAAAAAAAAAAAACAGAACAGACCAAAGAGAAAACTGGAAACATGCTTCTGTTCCTTGTTTCAATATAATGACCTTTGAATTGACCCTGAGTTTCTATGAAGGTCTACATGTGAAATACGTGCTTTCACTTAAAAACACAAAATGTACAGGATTCATTTTGAAATCATCACCAAATGTCATAAGTTTCTAACCCTTGTATTGTGTTCAGGTCAGATCGACCTGGCAGAGAAGTTTTGGTATGTAAAAAGTACCATTTGCTTTTTTTGTACTGAAACGAGGCTTCATCTGATCCTCAGACACAACTATTTTAACGCAACAAAATTAATTTTCACCTTTTTAGTAAATTCTAAAGGTCTAAAAAAATAAATAAATAAATAAATAAATAAAAAGTCATATTTGTTGGGTTGCAGCTCGAATATGACCCAGCAGAGAATACTGTAGTATGCATCATTTAGAAGCACACACACACGCTAGCAACAGCAGTCCTAGTTTTTAACAGTTATAGGTCAGTTGGCTGTGCATCTATGTGACCCCCCCACACACACACATTTTAACCCCAGCTGGTCATGTCAAACGTTCATCGTCCAGAGTCGGGGTCTGCTCCAGGTATTTTCCTGTTAAAATGTGGTGGATTCTGTTGGTGTCTGTGAATTAGCAAACACAGTACAAGGGTTAAGGGTTAACAAAAAAGGTCATAAAGTCACAAAACCACAGTATACAGCAGATCTGGGATCAAAATGAGGGAATTAGAAGGAAGCAGGACTGGGTATTAAATTCCAGAGTTTGCCACAGGACCACCTACTCTAATATTAACAATGAATATGCTTTTATAAATTATAAAATAATCCACAGAGGAAAAGAACGTGGGTTTTTTAAAGAAAAGAACTTAAGGATATTAGGATTTTCAAGAGTTTTGATTCCAGTGATAAATGCTGGAATGTAAGTAGAACAAAATGTAATAATGTATTGATGAATGGTGAAATAATGTGAATGATGAAGTAAAAGGTAAGATTTAAAGCAGGGTGTCTAGGAATGAGAAAGAATTCATTCATAAGGAGAAGCATAAAGAACGGAGACAGTCTTTGTCTGTTCGTAGCCCCTCAGGCTAAAAGCTCCAGAATTACTGAAGAGGCATAAAAATGCAGACACAGATAGAGAAGCAGGAGAAGTCAGAAATTGATCCAGGTCCAAGATTCAGTGGTGTCCCTTTATCTGAAAGCGGAGCCGCTCCACAAATGAGTCTCAAGATAACTGCCATGCTCATCCTCTGATCCCTCCTACATCCTCCTCCTCCTCCTCTTCCTCTCCACTGACCCCTACCTGATCAGGCCTGCTCCTGACTCCTCTGCCCGCAGGAAATCATTACACCCCTTGCAAAACCCTCCACCAGTCTCATGTCTCCCATGAGCCCCACTTCTTCCAATTTAGGAGATATTATGTGTGATTGCTCGCTATTGCATCTCTGAAATCATCCCCTTTTTAGAATTTGCAGTGTATGTCATGAAATCCAATGCAGACTCCACTGATTGTATGATGCTCACCCTTGTGAAACACTCACATTTGCACTGTTGAGTTCTGCTGACATGTCTACAGCTAGGTCCAAATGCTTGAGGGGAGTTTGTGGCTCATGATGTTTCTGATAATGCCCACCTAATGTGTGGTGATACAGCCGTTTCCCTGCCATATGGCCTGTGGTTAGCTCATAATGAATGTGCAGTGTAATGTTGGATGCCTACCCAGGGACCTAATTTATCAAGCAAAGGCCAACAGTGTCAAAGCCATTTCCTCGTGAGATGCAGCCACACAGCGAATGACTCAATGAGGCTGTAACGTGCAAGGTGTAGCCATATGTATTCGTATTCCTTCCACTATCCATGCGTGGGAGAGCTAAGGTCATATAAATGGGATAGGCTTACACAAGCCTTCAAGGAGAATAATGTGAGATGGCAGGTCTCCTATCACTGATTTATCCTCATATATGGTATGAATATTTCATTGCTGTGTACTGGGAATATAATGGCAAAAGGTAAGTGTGCATTAGTGTCCAAATGAATCTTGAAATTTGCTTTTGATCATGAATGCGAGGCTCCTGCAGTTTCCTTTTAGAATGCAGACATTTTAAATGGCAGGTGGCAGCGGCGCTTTCCATTAAAAACACAATATGAATGATTAAAAGGCAATTTGAGAAGTATCAGGCTTCCCGTTTGCAACCAGTACTTTGAAAAAGAAAATGAGTGTTCACATCCTGCTGTTAATTTTTAAATTATTTCTGTCAATGTTATGAGATACCATGCAATACACACAAAGCACAGGACAAATTATAATAGTTACATACAGTGTGAGAACAATGCCACAGGCTTCAGGAGAGCACTATTTTTGGGGGGCGTTTGTCTTCAAAAATAACAGATAACATTTATAAAGCACTTAGCATCACAGAGGTGCACAGACTGAATGAGAGATGCTGTTTATGTCGGTAATAATAGTACTGCACTTTACTGCTGATGGAAAATATGTTCGATAAAAAATATTTATTTTTCAGTGCACAAAGGTGAGAAAGAAAAGCAAGCGCTTCGAAAATGTGGTTTTTGCCGGAAAACCACTAAATGCTTTTTTCTTTTGTGGATTAAAAAAAAAAAAAAAATCAAAGAATTATTGTGTATTTTCATTTTTTTCAGTTTATGGTTGTGAACACATGATCAATAACAATAGACAAATGTACAAGTGACCTGATTTAGCTAGCATGTATCATGATATACAGTGGTGGCTAAACTTATTAGAATACTTTGCATATTTAAGGGATTATATCTGTTTTTGTCTTGAATCGGCAATTAAAATACCTATACTAAACTAAAACTAACTAAAATATCTATACAGTCATCAGTATCCTCTATAAACTGTAAAATAGAACCATCATTAGGTCTTTTATGAGACAAAATCGTGTTTTGGGGCTAAAGAGTCAATATGTTCAGATCTATCAGGTGTTTGAATAATCATGGCCATTACTCTACATTAGTAAGAATAGGATGATGATGATGATGATGATGATGATGATGATGATGATGATGATGATGATGATGATGATGATGATGATGATGATGATGGCGATGGTGATGATAATGATGATGGTGATGATGGTGATTATGATGATGACAATTATAATAATGATGATCATGATGATGATGGCGATGGTGATGATAATGATAGTGATGATGATGATGATGATGGTGATGATGATGATGGTGATGATAATGATGATAGTGATGGTGGTGATGATGATGATTATGATGATGACAATTATGATAATGATGATGCTGATGATAATGATGATGATGGTGATGATAATGATGATGGTGATGGTGGTGATGATGATGATTATGATGATGACAATTATGATGATGATGATGGTGATGATAATGATGATGATAGTGATAGTGATGGTGGTGATGATAATGATGATGATGATAGTGATAATGAAGACATATAAACTACTAATGCCTTCAGGGGTACTTGTGCTTTATAAAGAGAATCTCTCATTTGAACCAGTCATGAAATGTAAGAGCTAAATTACACAAACAACAAAAACAGAGTTAAGTTCTATATTTTTCAGTTTGCCTTTGTCCTGTCCTCCACCAAGGGGGTCTAAGGGATGAAATTGAGCTCATCACATGTAGACAGTGCATCTGCAGCCATTCCCCGAGTCCACGCCAGCCAAGTTAATGTCATCCTCTGAGCCAAATTTTTAAAATGAAGCAGACACCAGATGTTGGAGCGGTCAGACGGAGTGGTGAGAATGACAACAACAATCTCTCCAGTGAGGTGATAAGCAAGTGGACTGGAAGCACCCCCTGCCTATTCACCAGATTTTCACACTCCTGATGGTCAGGTGGAAGTTTTGGTTGGATGATTTCAGTAAGTGTGATTACCTACTGCAGACGATGAGCACATTCTCTGCTGATGCTCAAATATCACATTTGTCTTCTCTCCTTGTCTTCACTTACGCATGACTGAAATGATGCTGCTGAATTCATTTTTAATCTCATATCAGGTGTTAAATCGTGACAGATGAATCAGTAAGATACAGAAAGGTTTCCTAAGGATTCTTTTCTTTAGACTAGTATGCTTTTATGGATGGCAGCTCTGTATAATGAGCTGTCTCTGGTGTAACATTTGCGTGCTGGATAAGGCACAAGAAAACATGCCACATGCAGGGATCTTCTTAAAGTGGAGGATACTGTTCAATTAACAACAGCAGCAGAAAAAGGGTTTGGAATAAGGGTAGGGGGGGTGGTTAGGGAAGGGGAGATAGACAGTTCTTACTATATGTGGTTGGTCATGAGAATGCAAGCACAAAAGAAACAGATGTTGTTAAGGAATACACTATCTCAGCCATCAATGCCACCTATAAAAGATTACAGGCACATAACGGCACTCACTGAAAGCACACACAGATGATTTCAAATGCCAACAAATGCCAGCGATGTGGTAAGTCATTACAATCTCACAGCTCAGCGTCTGAGGTTCTAATCGTGAAGCGTTTTCACTGCCTCATATTTCACACGGCTGAGGCAGATTTAAGAGGAAAATCCTCCACAATATGTTCGGCACGTGCTCACCTTCCTCACTGACAGCCATGCTTGTACATAACGCACGCCTTTGTTTTTAAAGGATGTGATTATGTTGTGATCCTGTCAAATTCACCTCAGAATGCAACTGAGGTGGAGGCCTTTTAAGTGACAGCATCAAGGTGTTGTAGATCCACAACCATTAAATTGGGCCACGGCTAGGGAGAGGAGGCTCTGTGTGATCAAAGGCTGCATTAATGCCGGTTTGACTGCTTGAGTGTTGCTGATGTGAGGCAGGTGTTTTCATAGACAAGAAAGAGAAATTGCATTGGAGGGTTTATCACAACAGCAATTACACCTGATCCTGGGACAGAGCGACGGAAGCAAAAATGAGATCCAAGCAGAAACTGAGGCTGAAAGAGAAACATATAGTACAACGGTGGAGAAAGGAAACCTTGATGCGGTTCCAGGCTGATTAATGAAGAGGCAGTGGGGTGAAATGAACAGGAAATCAAGGAGGAAGCTGAGGCTGAATCCTGTTCTTTGATCCTTTGCTCCAGCGAGACTTTCTACACTCAGAGCTGCAGCAGAAAGCACTGTGACTCACACCTGTTTCCATAGCTATAAAACACAGAGGAGATAAAGTTGTGTTATTGGCTGTTAAGCTCTCTTGTCACAATCACAGAAGGGAGTAGGATTTGATGTCAGAGCACATGTACTC
The DNA here is from genome assembly GCA_030068375.1 of Ostorhinchus rueppellii. NCBI lineage: Eukaryota > Metazoa > Chordata > Actinopteri > Kurtiformes > Apogonidae > Ostorhinchus > Ostorhinchus rueppellii. The sequence goes on from JAQQZY010000008.1 coordinate 10,429,380, forward strand.
TACTCTAAACCCTCTGGATACAGTCAGTTCAGTCAGCACATTCAGTGATGGCACGACCTTCTTTTATCCTCACATGAACAACTTCTGCCGCCGTTCCATCAAAGCCAAAGCAAGCACTGCCAATCTGTGGTCAGACGTGGTACTGCACTTCAGTATCCGAGCAGATCTGTCCCTGAAAGTGTGTCTCTGTGACAGGATGGAAGGCACCGAGATAAAAGCCAAGCACAAGAGGCAGAGGGCTCTGAAAACATCAACGCATCCAGCAATGAGCCAAGGGCCATGAATCCGATTAATAGTGTGATGTGAGAGCTAATGCTATTTATGCTCAGAGTCAGGGTATGGATCATTGAGATAAGTGCCAGTGCTAAATGTGGAGGGACAGCCAATTGTAAATGGCCTGATATCTAATCAGCCAGTGAAGCAGAGGATTTGTTATGAGCATCAGTCATTTCACCGCTGTGACCTCTCTTAGCTTCATTTGCAAAACATCAGAAACTATAAGGATTCATTTCAAGTGCGTCTCTAATTCTCGGATATTTGTCATTAAATGTTTTCCAGTTAGATATCATTATCCCAAAATGATGTCCAATAACACTTTCCGTGCAGCCTGTTATTGTTCAGTCATCTCAGCTGAGGATGGAGACAGTCATAGCTGTGTTTGTCTTCTAAATGATCCGCTAAGCTTCGTTCTCTCCGCTCTGTGCTCTGGGATCAACAGTCTGTCGTGAATTGACACTCCATGTGCTCGCACAAATTCATTAAGCAGTCAATATTGCAGAGAAGCTGCTGAAATATGGACTCAGATGCCAAAAAAATCATCTTGCTGACAAATATTTACCACATAAAACACTTCATCAGTGTCAGGAAATGAACCTCTCAAGAGAAAAAAGATGGAACTTGAATGCAGTTGGAGCACCATTAAAAAAAATCCAGATGATGAATATTTTCAATATAGACTTCTGAATAATAGTCGCAGATTAAAATATACCGTTTTATTTTGTTAAAGGAATGCTCTTATCTGCTGCTGCTCTTTAATCGTGGAGAACAAGTTTATTAAAAATGGGATCATTTGAATTTTTCCTCAAGCAATTCCACTCAGACAGTTAAAATTGAATCGCTAACCATATATATTTTTGCTGGAATGTGATACAGTTATTAAAATGAAATAATAATGACTCTTATACTGAGCATGGCTGTTCTTAGTCTTTTTTATTCCCCTCATTCCTCTCCTCCAAGTCTCTTATTCTTGTTTTTCTCCACTCTGATATGAACATAAAAGATACATGCGCTGAAAAAAAAAAATGATAGATGACTTGCGCTCTCATCATGCAATGCTCAGCACACTGAGAGACCCCTGAAGCTCAAAACAAAATGCTCCCATAAAGTGATTTACAGAAGCAAAAATGAGATATGGCGAGAGAGAGAGAGAGGCTGCACACATGACAACTTTACAACAGTGAGAGCAAACTGACAGTAATAGCTGCCTGTTCTGCCAGTAGACAGGAGGCTGACAGGCAGCTGCAACTTTATTTGACATATAACACAGAGAAACAGCATCTCACTTAAACCCCAAACACACTGAGAAACCTCCTGATTTCTGCCTTTTCATAAAACACAAGCGAGTCAAACGCAAGTTCACATTCTCACACATCGTTGCTTTTAAATCGTGCCCAAATTAAAAAATAATTGTATCCTGGAGGGGGGGGGGGGGGGTGAAGCTGACAGATTACCCATCTTTTTTTACCTTCTGCAGCAAAATTTTGCAGCCCTTGATTTTCTTTTCTGCACCATATAACTCAAAAAGGAAATCTACCCTACCTCCAACCCCCTCTGGTTTCTAGACAAGCATTTTATCTTCCTGTCTACAGGCACCGCAGACTAAACACACTCTCTAATAACGGGTGTTTTCTGTCCAAAGCCAGTGCGTCTAGAGGCAGCAGGGCTTAAATCTGCAGATTGAATAACATTTCCTATACTTTCTATAAAGATGACACAGAGGCGTAATAGGACATTAAACACATACACACCAGCACAAATAGTCTCCTGTCTGCATTAACTGTACTATTGCTTACTGGTGCAATACTACAGACAGCCAAAATAAGTATGAGACAGCTGAATGCAAGAATGTCAAAGAATTTGAAAGAGCAAACTCAGGAGATCTTATTGAAATTATTACGTAGCAATTGAAGGATGCAAAACTCACGTTAAATGTCATTTTCTAAAGTACTGCAACTAAATGTGACCTGGAATAAAAAGGTGAGAGAGAAAGAAAATGTAGCTTCACTGAGAAAAAAAAAAAAAAAAAAAAACTCATTAGTTCCTGCCCTTAGACTGCAAAAATAGAAGAGCAAAATAAATAAGAAAACTTTTCATGTCCTTCAGGAAGCAAGATTGGCCCTGTTGAGCCAAGCACTTCAACTTTCTATGGGTCTGTGCAGCTGCCAACACTGGAGGACTGTGGGTTTTTTTAAGTGAACGGTCAGCGAGAGAAGACGAGGCCTTGTGATGCACAGTCTCTACAGCCATGTGATTTTCATTGCAAAATACTGAATGTCGTCTCTTCTTCCATTGAAGACGATTAAATCACCAGAGGCACAGAAGAACAACTAAAGATAATGATGATCCGTAGATGCTTCAGTGTTTTTACATTATTTCTGTTTTGTACAATGAGCCTTTAAGTTATCCATAAGCAGCGAGTACAGCTCAATACTGCCTCCTCCTGGATGTTAGGAGAATTTTCTCACTCAACCACACATATACAAAGATTTTTCTTCCTTTTGATCTAAAATTTTCACCTTAAATTAAGCCCGATTTATTCTATTTTCTATCAAAATCAGAGGAAAAACATAAGACTAGTCGACGTGTTGTTAGCCGAGCACTTTAGTAAAAGATAATTACGCTGTGGCGATACTCAGACTGTGGAACTTTAACCATGATTTGATTATGTTATTGGGATCACAAGCTTGGTAATGTACTTAATATTATCAAACACTAGGATCTAAGTTTACTCTTATCTTCATCCATATTCTGTGGTTCATTGACTAGAATGCATCTGCTTTGAACAACTGTTCCCATGTGCAATAGAACAAGATGGAGTAGATTATTTATAGACGTTAAAGCAACAACAAAAAAACAAAAGTAAGAAACTGACAGATTCTAAACAGAAAACATGCAAAACATTTAGTGCTAGTGTGTTTTCTATGAAGAGATGTGTCATCAGCAGATTTGCAAGTTGGTCAATTAAGTGTTAAATGCTGCCAACAAGATTCAAGATTCACTTTATCGTCATTCAGGCACAATACCAACACGGTACAGTGCAGAATGAAATTGCCTTTCATCTGTTTAATTGTGTTTCTTGTGTTTAATCCATAAACACAAGAAATATAAAAACACCTTAGTTGGGCTGCTCGATTATGGAAAAAACGAATATCACGATTATTTTGGTCAATATTGAAATCATGATTATTCAAACTATTAATTTTGAGTTTCACAATGCATTTATTCAGCATTTCTCTCTCTCTCTCAAAAAACACTTTGTTATTGATTCTTTATGCAAAACATTCAAAATGAAAATACATTTTGATTACTAATATGCACTTTACAGTTGTTTTGCAATGGAATGGAAAGTATTGCGCATGCACATCTCTCAGAAATTGTGTAAAAAAAAATGGAAAAATCGTTTCAACTCGATTATATGAGTTTTGAGATCATTTGACAACAAAATCGAAATCGTGATCAAATTCGATTAATTGCACAGCCCTAGACTTTAACCGCCAGAAATGTATTGCAACAACTACAGAAATAAGTAGACAATAAAGCATAAAAGGTTAAACCACAGATTAAAACCACAGAATAAATATTAATATAACAATTAATAAAAATAGAGAAATCCACATAAAACCATGATTACACTAAAACATGACACCTGAGAGGAGGAACTGTGTTGCCTTGATACACAGACATGTTCAACAGTTGGAAATAAGCTCTCACAGAACCGAGCAGTCCAATAAATACACCTCATTAAATTCTATATTGCCACAATGTTAACTGCGATCCACCACAGCTGGCTATCCACAGATCCTCATGTCTGCCTTTGAGGAGTAAATGTCAGGAAATTTATCAGCACAACTTCACAGAGTGGGTTGTAATAAACTAAAGCTTCACAGCAAACAGGAGTAAACTTTAAATCACAATAAATGTTATTTTCTTTGACAAACAAAGCCATTTTTCAGCTGTGATTAAGACGCCCACCCAGATGGCCTCTCCAGACTCATCTAATAAGACCGAACATCACTTCTCAAATCCTCCTGCAAACACATCTGTACTGTGAAGAACAATGGAATCAAAGCTGATGTAAGTGAGTCATTTCTCAGGCTTGTGTTAACCAAGCTGAGGATGTTAGTATTGACCGGTCTTTCTTTTCACACCCTCCTGCAAAAATGATCTAGCATGTACTGGAACAGTTTCTCAGCTTCACTTCTTGCCAATTAAGATGGACTCATGCTTCTTATCTGTGGAGGTAAAAGTGGTTTCCATAGTTACACTGTGTGAATATATATTTTTAAGAGCTTTTAACGTATACTGTCAAATCAGATCAGGAAATGAATGTACTTCCTCATTTGTGCTCACCTATTTTCACTCACATACTTCGTCTTCCAGACAAATGGCCTCATTCACATACTGAACCTGCCACAACACTTCACCTGCATCATTCTTTTAAAAAACCTGCATATACCTCTTCAAAATGAGCCACATTAAGCATCCAAACTGATTGTCAAAGTGAAATGTTCCATATGTTTGCGTCCACTCAAAGTTGGTGAGCAGTTGTACCTACAACTGGTGGATGTGAAACTTAGTTTCATAACCTCAGCAGTGAAGTAACACCACCATCCTACCACAACTATTTTCAGTTATGTAAAAACAGCCAGAACTGAAAGGTAAATGGTATAACAACTTTTTCATATTGAGCATTTTGAAGGAAAAACACTAACAAATCACTGAATTCTTACAGGAGCAATATGCAAAATATATGAAGAAAGTGGAGGTATTAACACAGTGGTTTCCATCCTTTTTTGGTTCATGACCTCATTTTAACATCACAAATTTCTAGTGACCCCAGACATTCAAAATGGAGACTTTTTTTGGCAAAATTAATTTGATTTTGATCATGTAATAGTTTTCTGTATTAGGTTGCAAGTAAATGTTAATTTTAGATGACATTTAGTCTATATAATGTATATTATTATGGACAGAGGCAGAAAAGCCAGGTTCAGATTACTGCACAAAGTGAGAG
>JAQQZY010000008.1:10436812-10458083 GCA_030068375.1 Ostorhinchus rueppellii
TAGATAGATAGATAGATAGATAGATAGATAGATAGATAGATAGATAGATAGATAGATAGATAGATAGATAGATCTAACTGCAGCTGTAGTTTCTCTTCTCTGCGCCTTTATACTATCTTTACGCTCCTCTGTGTCGTAGCTGAACCCCGCCTCTTATGCAAAACATTCTCGGTATCCGGAAATTAACAATCCCGTGATGCCAGAGGAGTGCTAGCATAGCATCGGAATGGCCAGAGTGCCTCTCAGGACTTAAAACTTATTTTACCGACCTCTGTAAACTCACAGTTTATCTCCGTTTCCTCTCCTGACATGGGGTTAACGCGGTCGAATGGTGTGAAGGGATGTATCCCTCCGCTCGGACGTTAACGGGATGACGGCTCCGTAGGACTTAACGGGATGCCGTTCAGCTAGCCGCTCCGCAGTCCTGGGTCAGATTTACGTGCCACACACCACACGCAAGCTAGCAGGTTAGTTAACACTTAGCGGCGAGTTAATTCCAGCCTTTATTCGGCTGCTGAGTGTGGAAACAGGCCGCCATGGCTCGGTTCGTGTTGGAGCAGCTGTCAGATTTCGGGGACTATACTGGCAACCGGGACCTGAACGAGCTCCTGAAAATGAACATCAACGAGCATAAAAACAGCACAAATGTCCGTGTGAGCCCAGATGGACGTCACATTCATGTCATCCTCCGCAAGCCTAAGGTTGGTCTTGTGACTTTTGACAAGTATGAGAGACCCCAGCTGGCCCAGAAGAAGCTGGATCTGTGCCTGACGCAGACCGTCCCCATTGTGGATGTGCTGTACCTGGACCAGAACCACAGCAACAGCAGAGGCTCGGCGGCGGTAGCGGTGGTTTATGAGAATGGAAAAGCTGAGTTTTGGAGATTCCAGGAGTGCAAACCAGGCTGGCATCTCCTGCAGACGTCGGATTTGTGCAACAGCCCCAGAGCCAGGGTGGTGTCTGTCTGTACCTGCTCCAACCTCATCGTCTGGTGTGAAGAGAGGCCCCCCTCAGAGAGCTCCCCTGCCCTGGGCTCCACCAGGAATAAACTCAGATACTGTGTTTGCAGACGTGACTTTGAGGTAGAGGAAGGGGCTGTGAGTTTAACAGGAGTAAAAATCGCCCTCCACAATAACCCAAAGTTCAATGTCATCAGCTCAGGTGAATATGTGCATCTCCTCCCTGACCTGAAAACAAAGCCCCTATTGAGCATTTCTAAATTCCTCCTGTCCTGGTGTCCTCGCCGTGATACCTTCAGAGTTAACACCACCTGTAAAAGCACCCCACTGAAGGAGGACACACTCTCTGCTAAAGAGTCTGACTTTAAGAAGTTGGTTACAGACTGTTTAGGGTATTTATCAACTCTTGAGCCACCTGAGATCTATGACTTTTCACCTACTGGTTATGGTGGTTTATTGCTTCTGCTCAGTACTGGGTGGGTGTGTCTGCTGCAGAGAGATGGGATACTGCGACAGGTTTACAAACTAGCAGAAAACTGCATGGTAAAGTTTGGTACTCACACAAGCCTCTGTATATACCAGGACAGTGTGGCACTGCTGCTAGACCAGAACCTGCATCTGATAGACTTGAACTGTGGCAAGGAGCAGGAGAAGATCTTACCAGAAAGTGGAGGGTTATTATTCATAAATCAGGTGGAGAGATGGACTCCCCACCTCCTCTTAGAGACAGGACTTTATGTGGTGCGCCAGGGAACAGACACCAGGGACTTAAATTCTAAGATAAAGCTTTCGGGTTTTGGTACAGTGGAGAGTCTCCAACCTGGAGCCCTGCTGGTGGAGGCTGTCTTTGAGGAGGCCTGTAAATACTACCAGCAGAGGAGCCTGAGCAGCACCCAGCTCACCGTAGATGTGCTGAAGAAGGGAGATAGGTTCCAGGCTCCTATCTCTTTAGCCTCCATCCTCAGGAACTACCTCAGCACAGGGGTGAGGCAGAAGGAACCAGAGCTGTCCCAGAATGGAGGAGGGGGTGGGTGTACGGCAGGGCAAGACAAGCTAATGGGTTCTCTGGAGGCTGAAATGAAGGCTTTGGTCTCACTGGAGGAGGTGAAAGTGAGTTTAGTGAGGGGAAATGCTAAAGAGGTGGAGGCCGTATGTGAAACTCTAGTGGAGAAAGAAGTAGCAAGGCTGCTGTCATCCCCGGAGCTGGATAAAGAGGCTCTGCTCTACCTCAACTCCATATTCAGTATCTTTCCCTACCAGGCGTGGAAGGCGACACAGGCAACCCTCCAGCTTCACTACAATGGCGAGGCCTGTCTGTCCAGCAGCGCTCCCCCTGATGTATGGAAAACTGTTCTCAGTCCTGCACCAACTTCCAGTATTCCTATCCATGTTAATTTGACCAACGGTGAGCCAAAATATAAGCACATCTCAAAAGGCAACCACATTACCAACTCTAAAGTCAACCCTACAAGCTCCACTCCCCCCGCTGTCCTGCCTGTGTTTGAGCTCCTCTGCCATTCCGTTTACCACTTTCAGCCCAGTTGGCTGCCCAGGTTCCTTGAGCTTTCCCAGCAACAGCAGGGCTCAGCTGGACTTGGCCTGAGCCTGGCTTCTACCACCTGGGGTTTCTCCAGTGGAAGAGGAACAGAGAGTGCTGAGAATAATGTGCCACTTTATAAACGAGCTCTGTGTGTTTTATCCAACCTGAATTCAGACCGAGAACAGAACCAAGACTTGGAGGTGGAGCTGCTGCTGGTCAGTGGGCGGCCCAACGCCATCCTCCAGGCGCTGAGGATCTTAATGGGCAGACAGGAGTGGGAGTGGGTCACGAAGGTGGCTCAGAAGTTCTGCAAGCAGAGTCCGCTGCTGAATAAGGAGATTTTCACTACTTTGCTCTGCGAGGTGGCCCAGCACAGAGACCTGGATCCGTACCTGGACCTGCTATGGGCCCTTTGCCCAGAGGACATCACTGTCACTACCATCCTCAACATTGTCCTTAAGAATCTCCCCACCCCAAAAAGCCAGTCCTCATCTTCCTTCCCCATGTCCAGCTCTACTTCCTCCTGCTCATCCTCCTCCTCCCCTGCCCCCTTTGCAGACTCCCAGAGCAGCCAGCTGACCATCGGCCTGCTCAAACCTCTGCTTAGGAAAGTTCTTCAGAGGGAGACCAAGCCCAGCCAGTGTTATGCTGACATCCTCCAGTCACCAACATATCCTCCTCCAGCCCCTCCCCGCCAGCCTGCAGAAACGCTCAGGACTGTGACAGATGTGAGCAAAGACTCAGCTCTGGACAACAACCTCCCCACAGCTGTCCTGTCTGAGTCACCTGAGCAGCAGCCGTCCACTTACACACCTGTCCAGAGGGTGAGGATGGCACTACCTGCTAATCTACTCTGACTTAATTAACTTATAATATTGAACTCGAACAAGCACAGTGATAATACACACAAATAAACCAAAAACATTCCATGTGTAATCTGACCAAACTGTGAGGTAGGGCTGAACAATTTGCATTAAAGAAATCATATTGCAATTATTATGGTTATGACATCATGTCATAGTTTTAGTGGGAATGGCAAAAAAAATAAAAATGGTGTAATCTTGCTGGGATGGAGGCCTGGGCAAGCACAGTGCTTAATTTTTAACATTATTCTATGACACAGTTTACTTATAATATTGCCATGTTGATAATAGTTGAATGAATTGTTCAGCCCTATCATGAAGTAGTTTGTGTTCTGCCTAAACAGCACAATATGACAATCAAAAGAAAACAATATTGTTGTTTTGCAGGTAATGACAGTGTAATGCAGTATATTTGGTATAATTCCCATAGCGTTTTTAATAGGTTGGTAAAGTCACATGAAGTATGACTACTAGAAACTATGAAATGACTACTGAAGATCATACCAGGGTAAATACTGGATGCAATTCTAAGTATTAATATGTATATACTGTATATGCCATGTTATTTATCTCTTTAAGCCTTAAATGCCCATGGGCATGTGCATGTTATAGCATAATCTTGCATCAAATATGCTTAGCCTAAAGCCAAATAGCAGTGTTGATGTTAAAGTATTGTGTTAACACAGTAACTAACTAATTACTCTGTCAACAACAAAGCCACTATCTTCCATTTCTGGGAACCTGTGCGTAGAGTACAATCACAATCAGTCTTGGCCTTTAAAGTAGCTGATTCCTGCTAATTGTAGCCAAGTATAGCTGCCTGTCTCATGTACCGTGTTCTTAATGTCAAAGTGCATTAGACATTCATGCAGTCGGTAATCTACTGAGTGCTATTCAGACAAGCTGGTCTTTGTGTGTGAATGTTTGTTTAGAGTGAGGTATGTTTCAGAAGCAGATGGAAGGAGTCCAAGGTTCCTTTGCCAATTTTGTTTTCACATGTTTTCAACATAAGAGCTCAATCGTTAACCTGGTTCCCACACACTCCATGCATACATCTAAAATCTCTTAACCAAACTTAAAAACTGTACTGCCTGCCCCACTTTATGTCTCCGGAGAACATCTTGTCCGCTCTGCTCCTTTCACAGTCCGACTCACACGACATTCCAGGCAGAATACCCAGTAAAAGTGACTCATAGTTTGACTTTAAATTAAATTTTGAAGGTAATTCTGTTAGTGCTCTAGTGAGGCTGAGGCACATTGTGACTAACACAGGCACAGTGCTCAGATAAGGTCACGTCTCCCTTAAAGAACCCAGTGACTGTAACGATAATACAGGTTTTCGGTCTCTGTCTACCCCCCCTGCTAGGTTTCCACAAACCAATTGCACTTTTGTATCTCAGTCAGTCTTGTTTGTGCCATTGATTTGTTGCATGTGATGAATGTGTTTTGATTAAGTGATGTTAACAAAAGTTTTCCAGTGCCTATGTGTTGGCTTTTCTTTTCAGCAGTTTTGTACATAAATGGAAGACCTTGAAACAAATAATTTATTTCCTCACAATCATTGGAAAATGGGGATTTTAGATTTTCAGTCTTCCATGCACATATGAGGTACTGATTTAAAAAAAAAAAAAAAAAAACAACTGACATGTCTTAACTGTTTAGTGACAATCTGAAAAGACTCTAAAGTGCTGTAGAACAATCAGTGCCTTTTTGCAGTGCTCCTCTTCATTTACAGGGTAGTGTCACATTTCTGCTGTGTCTCCACAGTGTCACTCAGACTGAGTGTCAAACCGGTGTTATTATATTCAGTATTGAGAGATTTTCCTTTTTGTTTTTTTACTCAAATCAGCTTTACCTTTGGGGCAGTTTTAGATCTGTTTAGTCAGAAACTGCTTATATGTGAATTTTAATATCAAGTTCCTCCACTTTGGGCTGGCTCACATTGGTATATGTATCATTCAAGTTTTGTGCACTTAACCAAGCATGAAAAAATGTAATGGACTGAGTACAGTACGGTGCTGTAAACAAGTTTGAGCCCAACCCAGAGTCACTGGGAACTCCCTAACTTTACCAAACAGAATCCTGAGCCTGATGACGTGTATGAAAGTTAAAATGTTAAATATTAATTAGCCTTAAGAGTTGCTTCTGGTTTCTATTAACAAATACAGTTTCACACATGCCGTTGTGACTTCAGACTTTCTGGTGATACTCTCACTTCACAAGAATTGTATTTATGATTGAAAGCTGTCAACTATTAAACGAAAGATACAATTTTGGTTTTCTGTTGTGGGTTTTCTGCTTTTAGATAAACTTTTTGATGTCAGCCCTGTCCATACCTACCTTATGTAAGAACATAAATATCTGTCAGGCGGTTCTTTTTAATTGGCACTTTCAAACATGTCATTGTCACACACCTGACAAGTCCACATCCCCGTAAATTGCTGCAGTGCTGGTTTGTTCAGCTCTGTCAGCAGAGTCTATTTATATGACTGCAAAACAGGAGGTCTGCCTGACAGCTAACACACTCTTCAGTCTCAGTGAAATATTCAGGGATGCTTTACAGTAGCTGGTTTTCTTTTTAAAGTCTACTTAATCTAACCTGAAAAGAGTAAAAGTGGTTGTCTGATTTAAAGGCTTAGCTGTGTAGCTGTTTTTATACAATTAATATTCATGCATGATCCTCTGTCTCCAAATCCAATTCAATTACAGATGTGTGTGTATGTAACCTAGTAGAAGAATGTGAGAAAATATAATACATTTCCTTGATCATTACCTTGAAGAATGTTAAGTCTTTTACAATTTAACTTCTGAATCACAGCTCACTAACTTAACTCGTATAATAAACCCAGAGGTAGGACACGTAAGTGAATCTATATGTGTGTGTCTGGTCCTCACAGTCAATATTCAGGTTCCACACAGACATGTGAGGGTATAATCACAGGAGTGGAACAAATGAAAGTGGAGGTTAGTAACTCCTGTATCCTCTGTGTTAGAGAGGGTAATCAGAGACGGAGTAATAGCAAACAGCTACACAATGGTGAGCTGGAGCAGCAGTAAATAAGGTCATTACACACATACTTTATTTCCTCATTTTTACTGTGTCTTTTCATCTCGCCACTCTGTACCATTTTTCTTCCCTCCAGATTGAATTTCTTAGTGTCCATCTTCTTGTATTACCAGGTTTCAAGTCATACCGTAATGCCATTGATTTCACATATTCTATTCATAGCATTATAAACGAAAATAACCTGAACAGAAGCTGGCTGTGCTACATTCTGCAGTGTCCTCTGACTATAAACAGCTGACTTTAATCCACTGAGCCGCACAAATTGATGTATGAATTTAATGAAAACATTTAACAGGAAGCCAGATCAGCTATAGGAAGTCTGTACTGAAGCCTACAGAAGATAACTCTTAATTATTTATTATTTAACTAGGAATTCATAGATCTTTGAAGGTCACATTTATGATTTATAGTTGCACTAGTGCAGTTTATGAGTTAAATAGCTGCTGTTCTTGTACAATAGTGTTTAAATCACATGTACATGAGCTGATTGTGTGAAAATCAATCTTTGTCACAGTGTTAAACCTTTTTCTGACAGACTGGTGTGTTACAGTTACAGTGAAGGTTCATGTGAGATCCTAAGGGATGTACTATGTTACTAAGGTACCCTGTGAAAAACACTTACATGGTTTCTGTGGAAAATAAGATACAGACTGAGATACCAATCATGTTACAGTTAAGGTAGGAAAATGCGCAGCAGAAACGGCATGTTAACCAATCAGTGGCCATTTTACTTACAGTAGTTTTCACAACAATTGGTAGAAATATTTACATGTTGTCACATTGGGTAAAAAGAACATTTAAAGTGCTGTGTAACAGAACATAAACATTACACATAACATAGTACAAATTCAGAGTAAGATAAGATTAGACAAAATCAACAAGTGCAAGAACATTTAACACCATAAAAATAGGCAAAAAATGTATCTTTTTCACAAAAAAGTAGATTCATTACATAAATCACAGGATTAACATCAGTAAACAGGAAACAAATTTTCAGTATTAGTGCAAATATAATTCCAGGGATTTATCTTAAAAGTGTTTTCACTGGAATAGGATTGCCAAACAACAGCTATAAAAATACATAGGCTGGCACAACATAAATGCCAAGTGACACAACACACTGCTGGCAGAACACAGCACACCAAAATGACTGTCAACTTTGATGTTAGATGTGAGTGTCTGTGTATTTAATGCTTTACAGAAAATCAGGCTTGTACTTTACATATTCACTATGTCATCTCACAGTCCAGCAGCAGCTCATTTTATGTATATTATAGATAAACAAATACAGTAACTTTCTTGAAATGTTCATTTAAGATAAGGAAAAAAGTCCCTGTCGATTTCCTTATGCCCTGTGTTCCCCTGAGGTTAATGCCTCTTATAAGCAGAGTATACAAAATACTCTGATGACTGTCACAAGTTATTATTTTGCTTCTCGACCCAATAAACACAACTGGAAATGAAATGTAACCCCTTTTTTCTATGTTCCGCATCTGTGTAGCAGTGTACCATATGTTTTTATTTGTCAAACGGTGCTTAAGTTGTTGCTACAGTTGTTTAAAAGCTGCACCGCTTATGAGCTGCCTCCTCAGCTGAATGTCATTTGGGCTCGTGGGATGTGGTTCATTATAATGCGTTCACTGAAAAAAGACATCAACAGCCGTCAGAGACAAGGTTAGAGTGGAATGAACCAGACATGTGATTCTTGTACTGTGTGTGTGTTTGTATGTTTTGAAAATGTGTGTTTATTGGGTTTTGTGTGTGCTACTCACTCATAGACATCAGAGTACTTCATCCTCCTGTAATATTTGGCTAGTTTGATAGAGAAGATGATGCTGGGGATGAAGAAAATCAAGCACCATCCCAGACTCAACCAGAATCCATTCTAAAGAGAGAGGATATAAGGAGGAAGTGAACATTGAAGAGGAATAAAACTACTATTTATCCAAGTAATCTAACTCTCCATCACTTAGGCATTGCTATAGGCAGAGATAACAACTATTCCTCACCAAAGATTCCACTATGTTTAAGCAGACAACAATATGAGCCGAGTCTATGGCTCCTGCAACTGGCCCGCATCGACCGACCTCCTGTGTGATCTACAAAACAATAAACCACTGAGCCATTGTGTAAAAAGGCAATCTCATATAGGTGAAACCAAACAAACACATAAAACACAGGCTTCACTGGACGCATGCACTGAGAATTAAAAGTGTAAATACATTACACTTTACCGTCATTTTGGCCCAGTCAGCGTAAGCGGTGAAGTAACCCAGCTGACAGTCCAAAAACGCTCTGCTCTCCTGGAATAAAGGGCGAGAGAGAGTAAATTCCACACATTTTTAAACTACTTTACAGTGGGAAGTCATGAGGAATCAGGGGAACCCACAGCTACTTCAGCGAATGGATTTATGGATAAATCCTCTGAGGTGACCCGTAAATAACTGCATGTAGCAAACAATATGATTAGGCTGGGTTGATTTATTTATGTGGCAAATAAAGGGTAGTTCGATATATTCTATATATGACGAAAAACAATGAAAAAGATTATATAATATTAACCTCCTGAGACCCAGGAAAGTGAAAATGTTAGCTTTTTTTTCTTTACATTAAACAGTTCCCTTGATTGGAAACTGCATAATGCAGCAGTTTTTTCAGATACACTTTAAATTATTTTTATTCATTTATTTATTTTTTTAATGGAATGTTCTTTGCAATGGACAGCATTTAACAGCAGTCAAACTTTTGGCCACTACAGAGGAAAAAGTGCAATGTTGAGTCTCAGGAGGTTAAGATAAGTACACATTAAATGAACATGAATATAGATGTGTGTAATTTTAATTTACATTTAGCTCTATGAACATTTAAGAACAGTCTTTGCTAGTCCACTCTGCTCTGATGATATTATCTATGTATACTTGTCCACTACTACCTGAGAGATTTAGCAGATAGAGAAGATTTATTTAAAAGGGTCCTTTAAGTATTTCTTTTTATTTCAAAGCTGCCTGTAATGCGTTGTTACAATTCATAACAGCATTTGAGGATACTATGAAGACTATGGTCCAATAAGCACATTGTTTCAGCTACAATAAATACACTTATGTTAACTGAGCTGCAGTCCTTCCTCCTCACTCCCTCTGGCTAAATGACTGACCGACCAAAGGCATTAAGGAACCACATGGAGCACTTTTTTTCCCCCCCTGACTCATGTGACTTCTGGCTCTACTCACGGTCTTGACGATCTGTGTCGTATTTGTGTTGAAGAAGTCTTGTGCTGCTCCCACGTTGCTCAGCACCTCCCCCACCGTTCTCTGGAGGAAATAGAGGAAAGAAAGTGAGCACCAGAAAGGGAAAGGAAAGAGAATGATCTTTATTCTTAGCAGTTCCAGGTGTTAAGTCAGTGTACTCACATTGATTTTCTCTGCCGTGGATCGAATTGCCTCGATGGTAGAATTCAGCTCTACCTATGGGAGAAAGGAGTAGAGGTGTATGTTTAAATGTCTGTAAATTAATTTGGATGGATAGCGTGAAAAAGAACTAGGAAAAAGAGATTAGGAGTGATGACAGCCAAGATAGGGCAGGCTCCTCACCAGTTGTGGGATGATGGTTGTTTCGATGTCAGCCTGGATCTGCCTTAGGCTGTTGGCTTCATTTTGGAGTTCTGTCTGAGTGCTACCACTCGTCTTGAATGGAGTAAACAAATTATGGATGATTACATTTTAGCAGCAAAATATGAATATGAAATTATAAAAAAAAAAAAAAAGTCAAAACTATTTATTTCTTATGACTCACTTGGGTAGCAGCGAGATCAAGTTTGTCTGCAGTTTTATTCAGATTTATGCTGGAAATGTTATTCATCTGAAAAAGACAACAGTCAGTTGTATTAACAAAAATATAAATGACGACAGCAGACATGAATACAGCAGAAAACCAAGTGCTAAATAATGTACCTGCTGAATTACAGCAGTGAAGTCAATCTTATTAGCTGCGGAAGAAAAGCTGCTAAGTTGGTCTTTAACTTCAGGGCTCAGAAATGTGACAGTGGACAGAGTGATATCTGTATTGTCAAACTCTTGCTCGATCTCCTCGGTGTACTGTGTGGGAGGGACAGATATATAAAGAAAATGCAATGGAAAATAAATGTGTTACAACAGAATATTGCTTATGCTTAACATTTCGAACAGATATTGCAAAAAATCTCACTTTAGATATATTGAGCAAGTCTTCCAGATCTATTAGCTCATATAAATGAAGCGTTGACCACAGAGGCTCATTCTTCTCACAGTCACTGTAAAAAATAAGTTAAATTTAGTTGGATTTTTTAACCACATGACTGAAAGTACTATACTGAAACTTTAAACCCAAAATGACACAAAGGAATTTGTAAAAACTTGGAGTAACATGAAAGATTTATTAAACAAAATTATTAATATCTGTGTTTCTCTGTGTGGATCGATAATTACATACCTATAAATACCAGAAATGCTGATGTTTTTTACTCCTAAAGTTGTACTGATACTCTGTCCTGGAAGTACACCTGGAGTGTCAATGACCTGCAAAAAACAGAGGTTTTAAAAGCTATAATATGAATAGAATGATTTATGAGTTAAATGTTCGTGCTGTGTGTGCATTTGTGTCTTTCTAATACCTTTAGTAGCTCCCCATTTTTCCAGGGCTGACACAGCAAAGTATAAATATTCCCACCCAGTAGGAACAACAGCACCACCAGTATCATGAATAACCATGAGAAGAGGAAGCTAAATCCCGCACCCCTGCAACAACATCCGGTCAGAGGTCAAACATTAGTCCAACTGGTTAAACAGTGTTCTATGTAAGTCATGAACAGCAGCATTAACCACAAACTAAACATGAACTTGAGTTTACGGTACAGTAGAGATTTTGTCATCACGTCTTTCAGTTTGGTTTTAGTTTGCGTAATGAGTGCATCCCTAGTTGCATTTTGTGGAAATTATCAGTTTTAGTTATCTTTTATCTTGGTTTAGCAATAGCTTTTCAGATATTAACAGGAAAGATTAGTAAAACTTTCAAAAGGTGGGATGAAAGAATGCACTATATGAAAAAACAAAATAAAAACAAACCTGTTTACAACTGCAGTTCTATTTCATTGAAGTTTTTTTTTTTCCCAATCAGCGCATGTGAGTGTTTTGATTATTAAAGCTTCAGTTTACTATTTTTCCTCACTGCTCCTTTTAGTCTAGACATTCATTAATTAATTTTTTTTTTTAAGTAATCCTGCTGTGCAGTCAAGCACTCACATCATGAAAAAGGTCCCTCCGCAGTCGGCTGTGCATGACCGCTTTGCTGGGTCCGCCTTGGGTGTCAGACCCAGAGGACCCAAAACCAAACCCAGGAGGTTACACACCACTACCAGGAGGACCACACAGCACAGGGCTAGACACACTGCCCATCTAGTAGAAAATGCACTCATGATCACAACACTGAGATGCTTTTTTTGTCTGTGTATCTTGTGTGTTATAACTGCAGGAGGTTTTACCTGATGTATTCAGCTCTCTCAACATATGGGGTGAACTTGCCAATCTTTCTCTGCACCTGATGCAGTGTACGCATGGCTTCATCCAGGGCAGATAAATACTTTCCATCAGTCACCTGAGAAATCTGATTTTTTATGTCGTTCAGCGCCTGCTTGCTTTCTGTAAAGCACAAACACTTACTATAATACAGACTATTTGGTAATAAGTGTAAACATTATTTTTATAAATAACATGGTACTAAGCTCACTTACTTTGGACCACATCCTTGGTGTCATTGGTTACAGTCTGGGGAATGTTGTTGAAGTTGTTCTGAATCTGATACAAAACAGTAGATATATAATAACGTGTACTTAATTTCAATGGCCAGGCTAAGCAACAGAGCCAGGTATAAATCTGTGCCTTTCACTCACTCTGATATCCTAACAAAGGTGCTAATTTTCTTTTTTGGCAGGTTTTACTGACCTCTTGGATCCTGGATTTGAGATCAGCTTTCATAGCTTCATCTACAGCAGACTCAAACTCAGCCAGACTGGGGAACTGTGGAGAAATAACAGAACCGCCAAATCACATATCAGTGTTGTACTTTAGACTAACAGAAGGGGGCAGCAGACATCTGCACACCAGATTTAGTTGACATTTATTTAATGCAATACTTCTAAGTAAAATAAAATTAACTGATTGTCCTTGTTTTCCTTTCTGATGATGTCATATATGTGTTGCAAATAATAATAATAATAATAATAATAATAATAATAATAATAATAATAATAATAATAATAATTACCTGATTATTGACTAATAAAGGGGGAGGAGAGTAAAGCTGCTATGCGTCAGAGTTAAAGGTGTAAGAGGAAAAGAGAGAACAAATGGAAGATAAATCCACTTAAAACCCACCTGTTCCTCCAAGCATTTTAATCTGCAGTAGACTAGGGCTTGTTTTATGACCAGCATGTTATTTAATCTATTTATTTTATGACTGTATTTTATATGTGCTTTTATTTGTATTTTATTGCATTTGTATTTTATTGATCCATTGTGAAGCACTTTGTGACCTCCTTTGTCTGTGAAAGGTGCTATATAAATAAACTTTACTTACTTACTTACACTGTTCATACCAAAGATAAAAATAAAGAGCAATTATCATGTGTCACCATGTCTCTGTCTGCATGAGATGTAACATGATTGCATAAATTATGTTTCCTGCTGGTTCACTGCGAAGCCAGGGCTGTTTTTTTAATATAATAAAATCTGACCTCTTTTGCATGACTATTTGACTGAACAGTGGTAGATATCCAGTTCTATTCAAGGGGAAGAGCCATATCATAATATGCTATCCTGTATACCAGGTTGCAAACACAAAATGTATACCATTAACTAATACTTACTGCGATGGTGTCCAATGTCATTTTCTGTAGCTCTGGCCTTAGGTTGGTACAACCAATGCAATCTGGCCTGGATATGGTCTGGTTGATATCATTTTTTACAGCTGTGACATTCGCCTGGAGGATGTCCATGCTGGAATTCAGTTTTGCCGAAGTTGTTTTCAGCTCCTCTAGCTGATTACTGGTGTTTACAATCTCTGGTCATACAAATGCCACACAGAAATGAGCATACAGTCACGGAAAAAATTATTAGACCATTGAAATTAACCAAAAAAAAAAAAGGTTATACAATCAAGTACTAGCTCCTGTGTGTATCATGTGGATAAAACAGACAGGAAAAAATATATGGAATGCTTCAAAGCACTGTTTTTGTCAGTACAATGCCATAGCTATTGATGTAAGAACTGAAGTGATATTGTTTTTTATCAAGAAAACATGGAAAATGATTAGATATCAGCTCTGAAATTAAACTCTTACGAGCTATTTTTGTTGTTATCATTATATTTGTCCAAACAAATGTACCTTTAGTTGTACCAGGCATTAAAACGAGCAAGAAATTGAAGAAAGCAAGGGTGGTCTAATAATTTTTTCCGCGACTATATTTGTAATTTCAGAGCAACTGAAGGTCAACAATGAGCAAATGAATAATGCTATGAAGGAAAATATGATATTTGGACAACTTTTGGAGAGTATCACTATGTGTTCCAAACTTCTCTAGCATTCCTGCTCTGTATTATTCTAAGAATGGGTGTTGGATGTATGAATTCCAACAGCGAATATCATATTATTTGTAACTAATCATATTATACTTAGTGTTCATAACATCATTTATGAGTCATACAGATGCAAGTGTGATAAGAAAATACAATATATGCTGCACAACAGGAATCAATTTAAGGAAGTCTAATTTTAATGCTAAATTACTGACAGACATGTGATATGAAAAAATTCATATCTGTCTGAACAGACTTGTCTATGTGTTTACTGATTTCTTTTTGGATTCAGTCAAGCATTTACATGCTCAGACTGAAGCAAGATTGAGCTTGCTGGTGCTCTGTACCTTGGTTCATGAGTAGAAGTGATTGTAGGACTGGATTAAAGGTTCCTCTGAAGCGGTCCTGTATCTGAGAACCCAGCTGAGGCCCAATAGCTGATTCACACAGAAAAACAGGTATGACAGGGTTTATGATGAAACCAGAACACACGGTCTACAGGGGTAGTAAACAGGAGTGGTTCCTCAATTATTCTTGCCCAGTTCCCTCTTCTTACCATCAAGGTTGTTTGAAACTTCCTGGACTGTGGTGGTGCTTTCATTTACCACATACAGGATTTGCTGGAGATAAGCAACAAAGAAAACAAACTTATTAAGTGTGCACAAGAGATATGGGTTGAAAAACAGCATACAGTATGTCAAAGAAATGTGCTAATTGTACATATAAACAACAAACAGCACTGTCTGTCTTTCCAACGCTTTCCCACTCTCTTTGATCTTGAGATAAGCATATTGACACTGCAGAATACAGAGGTGGTATTTAATCAGTGGGGCGACTGGAGAATTGACGTTCTATTTGCATCACACACAAAAGCTGCCAAGTCACAGCAGATTGATGGTAAGGATGCAGAACTAAATGTGACTAACACTGAATAGACAATGTTATTTTATTTTTTAACAAATGGTAAAGAATATTACATAACCAGTACTGATGCTACAATAATCAAGGATGTGACATTTGACCACTGTATATTTGAATAGTCATTACACTGGTTTCAGTCAGGTACGGTTTGTCTTACCTGAGGAACAGTAGTGAGGTAGATGTCGAGGTTATCTATAGTTTTGTTGATATCCACTGAACTCTGATCTGCAGCCACTTTCATGGCTTCATTACTTCTAAACATGCAAATGTTTCCAGCCCTACAAAAATGCATATACAATCAAGTTTGTCTCAACATAACATTCTGACACAGACCGTATCTCAACATAACATTCTGACACAGACAGTGAGGCATGCATATTCAGGATGTCTTTTTTCTAATCTAAATTTTAGATAGCATATCATTATACTGTTGAAAAACATACATTAGTACAAACACACTCACAGGATGATAACAGTGGTGATAAATGTGCTCCAGTAGAGGGTTCTTCTACAACAGTGAATGGAAGATGTCTGTTTCTGGTACATCTTTCCACCACAGTTGCCACAGCAGCGACAGCACGCCAAGAAGAAACCAACTATGGGCATGAGAACGATGTAGACAATGCCAATGGCTGTACACACCAGGAAACCCACTTCATATATCAGGACCTAAAGAGACAAACATAGCCCAGTAACACACATCTTCATAAAAACTATAACTAAAATGGCATAGATATCAATTTCAAGGCCAGAAAGGCAGCACAGTAGTAGGTATCCTGTGGTCCACTGTGACGTCAAACAGTGAGACAACTCAGAAGTAGTTTTACTTTACTGTGGTTACAGTTCACAATTAGAGTCTATGAAAGACTCACAGTAACTTCAGTAGAATAGTGTTCATACACACAAGGACGCTTTAAAGCTAAAAAATCTCAAATTACAACCTTTAGGGGCTCGGAGCAAGGAGCGTCTGTTTCCCCAATCCCCAACAACCTCAATTATGTCTGGCTCATTTATTTCACTTACTTTGTTGATGAATGCTTTATCTGACTGAACCCGGTTAACCCCCTTAACTACAGTCAGGATCAGATCTAAAAAAGAAAAGGGATAGAAAAAAAGGTTACATGCCAGGGATACCTGACTTTTCCTTTCCAGGCTACAGGTTCCCATCCTATCACCCATGTACAAAAGCCTGGCCAAAGGAACAATGTGTCCTCTGCTCCAAACAAAGCATGTCAATCCCCGGTATTGTAAAACTAGAAATCTAACACTTCCATCTACGGTAGCTAAGAAACCAGGACAGTTTTGAGGAAAGATTAGATTTTTTTTACACAAAAAAAACCCCAATACAAAGCCTGCTGTTTATGGTCAGACTGAAACCCTGTTAAGGTAGATATTATGAACAAAACAGGCGTGGATGACTGAGAAGACATGTTGTTCAGATGCTTTTCACAAGCCACAACCACAAACATTCTGACTCATTCCTGTATGATGAAAATGCTCCATGAATTGACATTTGGCCAGCCAGTAGTTGCTTTCATTTTTCTTTATCACTTATTTTTAAAACTTAAAATTCCTCGTTTTTGTTCATTTCAATGTACAGGTTACATGACAAACATAGCACGGGAAGAGCCAACTACCCAACTTCCCACTATGAATTATTGAAACCTGTCTTAACAGTAACTGAATAGATTTGTCTATTTCCACCACAGACTAATGTATGCTTTATGCACCATGAAACATACAGTGAAAATATTTTGTGAAACTGATTACATTTATTCACTCTTTTCTGTTAAACAGCATTTGTAAATACTTTTCATGTATCCATATCTACTCTGCCAAATCAGTATTGAGTTATAAAGTCTCTATGTCACTAGGTTGTGAATCTACTGCAGAACATTTACTGACCTAACATTGCTAATCTCAAGTTTTGTGGCTTTATGTAAAAAAGAAAATAACAAATCATAAAGCAATTTGCCTTATTGTAAGATGATAGCAGGTGGCGTGTGAAACAATTGTTGATACAAGCAAGTTAACATAGTAGTTTTTGATTGTAACTCCAGAGTATTTGTTCTCATTCATCTATGACATCAGTCATGCAATCAGCTATTTCTAACAACCATTGATGTGGCTACAATGAGTCTGACCTAGTCAAAGGTATGTTTGTTCAATTTGTTTGCTTTTTGAAATCCATACGAAGCAGGAAGAAAAGAAAATAGGGAAGGATTTTATCAAGCAATTACAACTCTTTACAGAAATAGACAAGGAGTCACAGGTTTAAGTTTAAGTCACAGAAAGCATTAACATCAGAGCAAGATATAAAGGTTAAAGATTGACGGAAAAAAATTCACATTAACTCAATGATTAACTAACGCAGTCATCTTTTGTAAGACAACAGGAGCATAGAGCAGGACAGAGAGTTAAAAGTAATCCCCTGCTCCAAATGGAAAATGAATGCACCATGAAAGCCACAGAATTTTAATGTGATTTAAATTTGATGCATACATCTGGTTGTTCTGTGGCCTGGAGCATGTATGTACAATGACAAATGTTTTTACAAAGGCAAAGTACAACTATGAGTAAGTACGTACATCAGCACAATACTATGGACTATGAACTACTACAGATGTTCAGTTACAGTGTAATAACAGTGAAGAAACTGACCTGTAGGAAATGGATTAGGCTGGACTGTGTTGAGGAAGGAGTGGACAAAAGCTGCTATAAAGCCCACTCCAGGGTCCTCCTCAGTTGAGTCCTGATAGTCTGGCTGGGTGAGGCTCTGTGGGGTTATGGCTGCTGGACAGACAACTTGTGGAGGGACAGACTGGGCCAGACTGAGCCCAAGCAGTAAGATTCCGATATTCCCATATATCCCCATGGTCACCGGTGAGGACAACGCTTAGCCAGTGACAACGGTTTACAGAGTGATCAGCTCATCGCATATGTCCTGATGTGCCTTGAAATGGAAAACAAAGACAATGACACATACTGTATTCACCAATGGTACAAAGCAAAAGAAGTAGTGACTGGGACTGGAGAAGAAATCTTCTGAATCCCACAGACTGTGAGTCACACAGAAAGAGGTTGTAGCACAGTTGGTTACAAAACAGCAACAGAAAAAAACAGCTCCTGTTTTAGAGAAGTAATTCAAAAATGACATTTGTTAATGGGAAATGTAAATGTTAAGCCAACACCTGCTTGTTTCTGATAATAACACTGCCCTTTAAGCCCCTATTTCAAACTATAAATACATCCAGAAACTTACATACAGCAAGTACTGACATTTAAAAGTTAAAAGCAGGAAGACAAGATTACACCAAAAGCTGCTGGACCCTGGTATCAGAGTTTTGTATATGGTGTAAACACACAGAAACTCACTCATCTCGCATCCTCTGCTTATACAAATCCATGCTTTTCCACACAATATAACATCTAACTGAAAAATCATCCAGTACTGACAATAAATCATCATCTATCTGCATAAAATTCCCTTAAAACTAGCCTTTATAAACTCTAAACCCTTTTAATTCAGTTATCCTTTAAACACACAGTATCCTAGAGAGTATTTACATACTCTCAAGACAAACAGAGCTGTTCCTGCAGTTTTAGCTGCTAGTCAAGGTAGTGTTGGTCTGAGTATGACAAGGGAGGAGGTACAAGATGACAGATAAGGATATATAGAAATCCATATGAGAAAAAAGTCAACTGACCTTCCTTGACTGGACACTGACAGGCAGTCTGGCAGATGTGATCTTCAGTAATTTAGTAAATAATCCTGTGGAAATGTGGTGTGTTCTGCTACAGCTGTGAAGTTGAAGTTGACTGTGTGTTTCGTGTGGACAGAATGGGCTGTATGAGGAGAGGGAGGGAGGCTTGAGAAAGGATGGGAGGAGGGGCAAAAGGGTGGGACTTGGAAAAGATACGAGTGAGAGGGTGGGAAAGAAACAAATAACGGGAAATTAACTTCAAATATCAAGGTGTATAATTTCATTTCGGTAAAAGAAAAGAGATTTAAGATTTGAAATTGCATAGGTACTTTATGAAAAAGTTCAAAACAAAGAAAAGCAGATGGAATTTCAAGGAAGTAAACTTATTAAATCCACCCCAATCTTAAGACTATGGGAACATGTTTTTGGTAAAATCCCAAACCCTTGTTTAACTGAATTTTTCAGGCTTTCACATATTGTAACTAAATCTCTACATATCTGCAATAGCGTTGTAACAAAACAAGTAATGACAGCCCAAATATAAGAATAAGAGCGATGAAAAGGAGACACTTTGTAAAGTGAGGTAAGAGCACACCAGATATGGAGCCAATTGTGAAATCCTCAATAAATATTCCGTAAAATATATCTGACAAAGAAAATGCAACTGTTCTGTTGTGTTCAGTTTGAGAAAAATCACAATCAAAATGTAATCGTTACTTAGCCTTGCCATTTCTAAAATAGTCTCATGAGGTGTAGTTAATGAACTTCGCACACAGGATGGACTGACTGCGTTACAGTACTGCCAGCTGTGTGTAATAAGACACCCACAGTCCTCTGTCAGAGTGATGATTTAGCCACCATTTGCATGACATGGCATATGATTACATACGCATTTCCCTCACTAAACTCTATCAGCCCAAACAAAGCCAGGCCTACCTTTAATGGGGTGTGGTAGTGCTTCATATCCCCTGTTGTTGATCTTATCAAGTGTACACTCATTCATACCTGGGTCAACACAAAGTCGTCAGTTAAATCTTGGAATCTGCCAGCTAGAAAGCACTCTGCAGGTGTAAGAGTTATCGAGGCCTTATAAAGTTTCACTTCTACAATCACTACCCTCCCTTGGTGACTGGAGTATTCAGTCAACTTCCATTTATGTCAAGAAAGATGTCGGTGCTTTGTAACCGTGTGGCTAATGAGCAATGAGAAAAATCACAGGTGTTAACGCTAGCTAATTTACGCTAACTCTTTTGCTAGGTGCTATGCTAATATTTAACGATAATTGCGGTGGGTGAATTTGTCACATAATTTAAAAGAAGTGAACTTAGAGCTCAGACCTCCGACACTTCCATTTTTTTGACTGTGTTATAACATACACAAGCTATACATTATTACTCTGGTATTACTTGTTAGCTGTTCGTGACACCGATTATTTCAGCACAGTTACCACGGTAACATCGGTGTTCTAGTTCTAAGTTAGCCGGGAAGTAGCCGTTAGCCTTTTATTAAACATTGGTGGCAATGTTTGTCCATTACTACCCAAGTTGTAACATGTTCCTCCTATCGAAATACTTATTTTTCTTGTGTAAATATCGTTGTGTATTTTAATAACTTACAGTAACTTTCCAGTTTCCTTTTAGTGGCCTGTTTATTTGTAAAACTAGCCAACATTTGAGCTCATATATCAGGTCAGATATGTGGGACTGTGGCTGTGACTCACTCATCACTGTATTAGGAACAGCATGCTAATACCGGTGCCTCATTTTTTTCTCTTCGTGGTTTGCATGTAGGAAACTGGTCACAGAGCTATTGTGACCGTTGGAGTCTGTGAGCTCGTTAAAAATCTGGCTTCTGATAAACATGGCGACTCTGAACAGCCTGAGGGTTGTGCGCGAAAATCCCACGAGAGCAAGAGTTTCAGAGTCACTCAAACTAGTCTGGCACTAGCAGTCAGATAATGGTCAGAATCAATGATATGACATTTTGTCTCCAGTCTGGCATCTGAATTTAACAGTAAATATAGCTCCTGGTCTGCGTCTGTGAGATTGTATGTGTTGCACAGTTGACACTTGATGAGTCAACTGAATAATAGCACCAATGTATGCAATGCTTCTACTTCTAATTATTCTTCCTGCCATTTTCTGCTTTTTTTATCCAAGCAAACATGACTGTATCATGACACTAAAAATGGCAATGAGATGGGTCACATTGTTTTTAATTCACAAACAAGAGCTACAGTGTCTTTCCCTCCACATTTTTGTTTCAATAAGCAAACCCAAGAAGCTACATTGAGCAACAGTTCTGGAAACCATTATGTGCGCCAGGAAATTTTTGCCTTTTTCAGTTTGTTTTCTTTGAAAGCATTGGGGACTGTAAAAATTCATCAAGATTTTATTATCAAACCATGAGTAATTGTTTTTCTAGGATTACTGAAGAAAATTAGGTCTTTTTAGGCCTTTGGATGCACACTTGTACACACACACACACACACATATATATGTGTGTGTGTGTGTGTGTATACAAGGGTATATGTACATATATATATATATGTGTGTGTGTGTGTGTGTGTGTGTGTGTGTGTGTGTGTGTGTGTGTGTGTGTGTGTGTGT
>JAQQZY010000008.1:10460815-10481653 GCA_030068375.1 Ostorhinchus rueppellii
GTGTGTGTGTGTGTGTGTGTGTGTGTGTGTGTGTGTGTGTGTGTGTGTGTGTGTGTGTGTGTGTGTTTTGTTTTTTTACTAACACATTTCTGTCTTTACAGTCCTATGGAAGAGGATAAGGGCCACTGAAAAAAGGGTCCAATTTTTCAGATTTTTATTATATGCTTTTTATTATGAGAAAAAGAATTCATCTCTTTTCTCAGAATATATATATATGGCCTTTTTTTCTTCCTCCAGTGGGCCTGATCCTTTTCTGTATCAGTCAGATACAAAGAAGCTATAGCATTTCAGTCCTATCACACATTTATTAGTGAAGTGTAAACCTTCAAAGAATGTAGAGTTTGTAGGTCACCTTTATATTTCACTCCATCAACCTTGTGAACTTATGCAACACAAAAGGGAATGATTAAAGACGTAAGTCTGCCACAGTGTGGATTTGCAGGTGAAGTGTTTCTCCTAGATACAGTAACAGGATTTCTCACAAGCTGCTCCTTCAGTCCTGGTGCTTTGACAGACCCCTGCTGGGAGCATGTGCAAATGACTGTATTGGTTTAGAATGTTATGTCACTTTTATTACTGTACATCACTAAGCATAGCAGCTAATGATCACATCCACCCTTCTTTCTGTCCTGAGAAACCCACCCAGTGATCAGCATTACATTTAATGATAATTTTGTTTTGTTTTCATGCAATCAGATTTGTAGTGTATTTAACCCATAAAGACCCAGTGTTACTTTGTCAGTTCCCAAATTAAATTTCCTCTATCTTTCCTTTACGTGATTTATCACCATTTATATTATCCTCTGTATATTGTATTTTATCTAAGTAAAGCAGGTATTTTCCTATATTTCATGTCGTGATCATGTAGATGTTCATAAAAGTTCAGATTAAGGCTGAGAGTTACTACATCAAAAACAAACCAAAAAAATGCAGAAAAAGGGACTTTTTCAGTAAAACGCACCAATAATTGAACATAAAACAAGCATGTCAACCCACTGTTACTGATCCAACTTCATACTGTTGGTGAAACAATGCTAAAACATGCTTAAACATTTTATATCAATGGATGCTTTTGGTCAGAGGTTGAGGTTTGGGTCTTTAAGGGTAAAACACTAATGGCCCCATGACTCGAGGGTTTTTAGTATTATTTTATTTACTGTGAATCGCATCATTGAAGAAAATTTTCAGCATCTGCGGAGTGCTTTGTTCATCTTCAAAAGCATAACTCAAGATATAGCAACTTCACAGTTGATTTAAAAAAAGACATCTTAGAAGTTATCATTGTCTCTAAATGGAAGTTATTTATTGATTTTAGTGCATCTGGTACGTTTTCAGATAGAGCGGAAACCTACAACAGCAAAAAATGGCTGTCAAATCTGTCATTATTTTAAACATAGTGATCCATTGTAATTAACAGGTCTGAATGACCCTGGAGCCGCCTGTCAAAAAACACAATTAATGAATGACCTCTAACAGCATTAAATGACTCAGCAGCCCCACAAACTCCTCCATATATTATCATGAGTATTGTACAGGTGGGTTGGACCTAAACAGAATGTCAGTACATAGAAAAATAAATACAGTTTGCTAAAATGAGGGCAAAATTCTTTTATCAGTGATTGTACCATTAAAAATCACGTTAAAAAAACTTTAAAGAGGCTTTTCATCTCTTTACATTAGATTGAGCTTCTCATAGTTCTAGGGAGCAATACATAGAATAACTTTTACAGAAATTACTACCTAAAAATATACAAGCACAGACACAAACATGAGGAGTAAAGCCAACAAATTGACAGCGCAGTGTAATCAATATCTAAAGAATCTTTACATGTAGCTCCTTGGTCTGCAGCTTTCATAACTGTGTTTAAAAACATTTTTTTGGGAAACTTAAGTTAATACAAAAGTCTTTTTTCTTATTTTACAATCCTGTCAAAATGCATTTTTAAAATATTTTTTTGAGTAGCAAATTTGAGAAGTTTGTGTTATTCTGTTCTCTCAAGAGAGCACCCCCAGATAGATAATAGGAGACAAAGCAAACAGTTCTGCAATGACAAGACGACAGATCCAAGTCAGGTGCGTGATGGAAATTAAGTGGGGAAACTGGTATCCAGTGTGCTGCTTTGGACTCACATCAAACAAGATGTAGTACAGTATTAAACACTAGCCTTGTTCTCCCCCAGTCTGTCTTCTCTGAAGCCACGGACCTGATGACAGTGTGAAGTCTGACACAGATGGATGACATATCAAGCATAGACTTACATGAAAGTTATTACCATCACAATAAGAATGATCTAACAGCAATACTTATACATTAATATACTGCAGGTTTCAGATGTTTTACAGTTCTTACATTAGCAATAATAGAAAAGAAAAATACACTGTCAATTCATAAGAAAAATAGATTGGAGTTAATAGTGGAAAACAGTGCAAAGGATATTTTGGGGTGTTTCGTTTGCTTGCTTGTCTGTTTATTTTTAGAAATTGTTTACAAAAATAAAAAACAAAACAAAACAACAAAACAATTCTAAAACATAGAAAATGAAAACACACTCCTGTAGCGCCTGGTGCTCTGGTCCAGACATGCTGCGTACCACCTCTCCAGTACCTCATCGTTTTATGCTGTACGTGTAGGTGAGTGCTTGTATTGGTGTGTGCACTGGTATGAGTGGGTGTAAGTGTATGTGTGTGAATGTTTGTGTTTGTGTGTGGGTTGGTTGGAGGGTCTGTGTATGTGTATGTGTGTGTGTGTGTGTGTGAGAGAGAGGGTTTAAGATTTAGCGTAGTGGTTCTCAACTCCGGTCCTCAAGCTCCGGCACTGTACAGGTTTTTGTTCCAACCAGGTCCTACAAAAACAAATAATTGAGTTTTTACAAACCGAACGTTGAATTTTTTAATACTAAGAGTGCACACAGTTTCTGCAGCCTGCAAAAAAATAAGTTAAATAAAACCTAAGCATTTTGTTCCCTGGGACATGAGCAGAACAGAAACAACGAGGTGCGTTGTCAAGGAAAACGCATGCCTGAGAGACCCGAGGTTGGAACAAGAACCCACTGACACGGTCGCCATGGCGAGCACTTGGACAACAGGAGACGCCAACTCTGGCTCCAACTCTGTGGTAAGCGGGGGGATAAACACAAATGTACACACACCGACACCCCGCCTGGCTCACCACACCTCTAGGATTGACTGATAGACCAGAGGGACAGAGCTAAGCACACAAGGGCCAAGGCTGAGCACCACTGAGCATGTGCAACAATGTGAGGGAGCGAGAGTGGGATTCTGCTGAAACTGTCCTTTATCACAGCTTAGAGCTACGAGTCCATCAGCTAGCCTTCCTTTCCCTAACCTCTCTCATTTTGTCGTCAAAATAATATAATGAAATAAAAACAAACAGAAGTAACTGAACACAAGTGCTCGAGGCCACCCTCCCTGACTCCTCTCGCTAGTGTTGGCTCAGGTGAATCCCAGTAGCGTTAAGCATTGAAAAGGGGCTGGCTGGGACCTCAGCGCTCTCTACTGGGATGACTGGGAGTTGTCATTCTTGCTCTCCTGACTGGAAGGGGCCTTGTTGTTCCAGGGCGAGTGTGCCCCAAGCGCAGGTGAGCTGTTGAAACTGTCCTCGTCTTCCAGGCCATTCACCCCATCGTACTGCGTGTTCTCCAGCCGCGTGATCAGACGCTCGTCCTCGTCACCAAACTCCCCTCCCATCAGAGTGGGCTCTCCCACCATCATCACGTCCTAAAGGGGACAGCAAGGGCCGGTACATATTATCCCCATAATAGAGGGGGTGCGCGCAATGACTCTAACTTGAGCTGTAACTCAAGTTTGTTTGGTTTTTTTTAAATTTGTGGTCTAGATTCGATCAAATGGATCCAAATCCAGCTTCATTTTTAAACCTCTGACTTATAATTTTACATTTAACTTCAAAATCATTGTGATTAATTAAAGCTGTTTTCAGGGACAAGTGTACCCCAGCTTTAGGATCCTGAGGTATTAAGTTGTTCTCATCACCACAGGACATTGTGGTGTTCCTCTGGTAGCAAAAGGCGTTTTAACCCTAAAGTCCATGTGGCCCTGACTCCCTGCCCCCGCTCCAACAACCAGGGTCGAGGGGCTCTTCCTACTGGCCAGCAGTGGGCATCCCTGATCCTTCAGTGCTGCATCAGGGGGGTTTTCATTCCACCTCGGGTCTCGTTCTCTCAATCAAACAACCAAGTATGCAAAGACAGCAGTGCTGTGTGAACCAAGAGCTCTGATACTCTTAGTGGTAACTGTGCGCAATAAAAGTGAGTGGATTTAAAGAGGAAAAACCTGTCCCACTAGAAATCAGAGCAAGGTAACCCTTCCCAGTGGCCCCCAAAATGTAACATAAGCATTTCTTAAGAGATGGAAGTCATTTGTACCTCCTCTACTTAAACCCATAAACCTGTGGCCCCAGAGGACCAGGGACTGCCCATCACTGGTTCACATCAGGGGGTCTACTAACTCAGTCTATTCTTTCTATGGAAAATTACACACATTAACTTCTATACCCCCTGCCTAAAGATTCAATCCCACCTCCTGAGGCCTCCCTTTACTACTTCCTATTTACTATCCTGCCCTGCTACTAAACAACCCCAGCAAACCCCCTACAACCAAAAACCACCTCCCCATAAATTTACTTCCCTATGCATACAGTACAGCCCCCACCACCCTCTGTCCTATTCCTCCTAGGCCTTGCTCAGCTGAATTTGGAGGTTGGTCAAGTTCAAGTAGATGTAATGCTTACAGGTACCTGGCTGGAGAGAGAAAAACTGTTGGCTGGACTCTTCTTTTTGCTGTTGCTGTTGTTATTGCTGCCTCCACCTGAGCTCACGGTGCTTCCACCGGACACCTTCCTTTTCCGCCGCTTGTTTGGTGCTTGTCTGGCTGGCTCAGCTGCTTGATACAAAGACAAAGTGGCATTAACAAGAATTTGATAAGCCTTTTCAGCATATGGACGCATCATTTCCATACGTGTTACAGATGAAGAGTACTGGATGGATTTATTTGGAAGCTTCATGAAGATACACAGACATTACAAGATGTGAGGGGTTCATTTCTGCGTGTTACCTGGAGGTGCTACCATTCTTTGCCACTTTTGGAAAAGGCATGTCTTCAGGCAGTCTCTGGGGCTCAAGCTATAGGTCTTATGCCTGGACATCAGCTCTTGCATGGGCTCCAATATCACACAAAGCTATAATGGAGATTGAGAGGATCCCGAAGGACATGTTAGAGGATACGTCTAAAGACATATTGAGTTGAGTAATTCAAATGACGGATGAGATGGAAGTAAAAAGGTGATTTGCAGGAGATCCACTTACACGGAGGTAGTTGAGTGTTGAGTTGGACAGCCCACATCTGGTGATATTCTTAGCCAACTGATCGAGCATCTGGGGATCCTGTGCAAATAAGTTAAAACCATCATAAATAAGCTTACGTGCTCCGTTTTAGTATTTAGTCCTTACACATTCGAGTCTGAAACTCACATGCATGGCCAAAATGCTTCTGGGAAGCACTTCTCTGTGTTGTCTGATGCTGAAGTGCCATGTCTTGATCCTCATCATGTCATCAAACATGAACTCTAGGTACAACCGCCCCTCCACACAAACCTTCACACAGATTAAAAAAAAATTAAGTCAACACAATAAAAAGCAGGAGTGCAGACTGTATTTCAGTCACAGTGTGTGGAAGAAATATTAACTGTACCTGTGTAAACATGGGTTTTCCATTCTGAGTCACCATGGTGCACTGGTCACAGTCGAGGGAGACAAAGTTACTGTGGAAGGATTCCTTTGGATGCTTCAAAACATAAAACAGCTCTGTGGCGCCCCCCTCAAAGATACTTCGGAAATATCGTGGAATCAACGTCCTGCCGATTGCTGCAGACAGAAGATGATAAGTTTGACAAACATTTCATCAGTAAATAAAACAAGTCAGTAATAAATTAGCGTTAATAAACAGACACATTAGTAAAATAGCTCTACATTTAGATAATCAAAAGAAACATTTAATTTTTTATGTTATGAGCAGACAAATACAGCCAAGTTACAAAATACAGATATTAAAGAAGGAACATGATTTTTATATAGCATGTTCAATATGAGAATTTATAAACACAGATATACTGGCTTTACTTGACATGATAACGCTTAGGGGCAAAACCTAAGCCATTTTTGGCACCATTTCAAGTAAATCACATGTAGAGCATTAAAATTCAACTGAATGACCCAAGATTCAATGATCACTATTAACCTAAGCAACTTTTGTTTTAAGCCTTTTAGACATTTATTAAAGGATTATTATTATTATTATTATTATTATTATTATTATTATTATTATTATAGGATGGTCTGAAGGATGTAAAATTTTCAAATTTTTATTTTCTTTAAAACAAAAAGGAAGGAAAAAAACATAGAGGACCCCAAGTGATCCACAAACTCAGGGAGAATGTGAGAACCCAGAGAGCACATACTTGAAAACCTTGGGTAAAAGCTCTAATATCAAAAATGTATACACCATTATTTTTACTTAAGATGAATCTTACTGTATCGTTTAGGTCCATCTTCCAGACAGAAGGTGATAGTAAGCATGGCATCATCCTCAAAAAACTCTGTGGTGAAGGCATCCCACCAGAGATTGTCACAATCCTAAAAGTGAAACAAGTTTACATTTTTATTTCCTTAAAAACCAAAAGGACAACGGCACAAAATGACAGAAGTAATAATAGATACAGAATAAAGAAAAAAAAATGTCTTGGTTGGTTATACCATCAGGATATACCATCACCATTTAAAAGATCAATTATCAAATGTGTTGATTAAAAACAAACAAGAAAGTTACTCAAAGATCATCAGAATGAAATACTACAAATATTATGTTTTAAAAAAGGAACAAAGTTCTACTAACCTAATTGTATTTATATTCACCTATATAAACTCTATCTATAGAAGAGCAGTGTGTGGAAACCAGTGAGAGTTTTACAGTACAGGACACTACATGACTGGTTTAAAACCTCTGAAAGACAAGTATTTGGTTGGAATACGGGGTGAAGGCTCGTTTTAAAGTCCAGACTGACACACAGAAAAATGATGGTTTTAACAGCTTCTCAGTTGCACGCTCAGGCATATAAACAGTTGGCACTCCAATTATGTTTTAGCCAGGTTGATCAGATAATCCTATTACAGCTTGAATGTAAATTAAGTCAGTGAGTTCTCAGGCTTAATTTCCCACAAAATCCCTAGCATGGTTAGCTACTCATAAACAGCAGCTGGAGGAAAAAATCTGAAAACAATTCAGAGGGACTGAAAAGTATAATATGGAGTGAAGTGGAAAAATAAAGCAAGAATGCTGTGTTTAAATATGGCAAATTTTCAGGACCGTTTCTGATTACTCCTATGACGCATCTCTCACCTCTGTCCAGTTCTGTAGCCTTTTGTTCAGCTCATATATCCGGTAGTCTGTCTGGTTCCCATACGGTGTGGGTCTCCTGAAACAGAAAACGCAGGGATTTAGCACTTCACACTTTGCAGTGTGGGTTTGGAAAATCTACTGACGGACCTAAAACAAACTCCAGTGTGTCTAAACGCTGGTTCAGGAAAATTAAAATCATTACATATTCTGTGGCTAAATTTATACTTCACTGAATAAATACCAAATAAAGTATTCATGAGTTGTGGCTGCACAAAACTGCACTGTCTGTAGGTGTACTCACCCCATTCCAGGCTCCATGTATGACGGAGGGTACATGGGTGTAGGCCTGACAGGAAACAAAAACACAAGATTCAGCACTAAATTTCTCAAGGAAGAGAAACATAGATACTACACGGCCAGTTTACCATTTGCCTAGGAGGAAAGTGTTTACCAATGGCTAGCTGTTAATTCCTGGCTTCTTAATGTCGTTCAGAAAAAAAAACAAAACACTAAACTGTAAGCCAGCAACGTCATTTTCCATCATTTTTCATTCTCAATTAATTGGCTGTTTAATTGCCAACTCAAAAATAAGGTGGAAATTGAGGAAAAGAACTATAAAATCTTGAACTCCACCAAGTGAAATCTGTTTTTTTTGTTTGTTTGTTTTTTACAAATTACCATCTCAAACCCTAAAGATGTTTCAATTACTTGTGCAAGACAAATATTTAAGAAGAAAATGTTGTAAATATTGCTTGAAACATCAATGAAAGTAAATGAAAATAAAGATAGTAGTTACCAGGCATTGATGTTGTATTACAGAAGGACAGTAAATAATTAAAAACGAAAAACAACTGCTACAAAATTTGCCACAAAACAATGTTTATCTGATGTGTAATTTGGTTTGCCACTCTGATGTTGTTTCATCTCTGTTTTTACCTTTCGGGTAATATATTCAAAACTCATCTGTGCTCACAAGTGCTGTCAAACCTAATTCTATTTTATGCCCAAGTGAGAGTAGCAAGGATGTACCGTATTATGTGCTGATCAAACGCTACTTTCTGACAAATGCACTTAACTAAAAACAGACATGCTGCACTCTTCAATAAATATATCTAGGTCAAATCATCAACAAAAATATCAAAACTCAGAGCATGAAAGGTGTAGAAAAGAGACACAAAGAAAGTGATAAACAATTTGATGTTACAGCTGAAAATACATCAGCCTGCTTGTTTGTTTGGTTTTTTTCAGCCTTTTTAATCAGCTAACGTCTTAATGATCAACAGTATATCCAGACCTACCCCACATCTCTGTCCAGCATAGCGCCTGGGTGGAAGGGGGGAAAGCTGCCGCCGTTGGGGGGCTCCTTAGGAGAGTACAGCTTGAATGACTTTGACGAACAGCCTGCACACAAGTACAGAGGGGAGGGGGGGAAGAGAGAGATTTAGGAGAGGTTTAGCTTACTTAGATTTAGCTGGTTTAAACTCACAGCATCATCTAAGTAATCTAATGTTGGATGATTTGGTTGAGATTTACTCAAATAAAAGCCTGCTGCCAAATCAATTTCCTGCTGCCTTCATTATCTAATGCATCTTCAATCTGGTAAATGGACAAGAAAACAAATCATTGTGATGAAAAAAAAGGCCATATTTATTAGCCTGCAGATATCACAGAAAACAATCAATGAAATGGAGGAAAGTAGGGAGGACAGGGGCTAACATGTTCACCATCTAACTGCATCACCCACAGTATTATAGGGAACCCTCTTGTCTACATTACAGCCACAACAGCACCTCTGCAATGTGCGTCTCCCCTCTAGTTGCCTCTTCTACCCATCCCCCACTCACTGCCCCGGCTGTTGTTAACCCTTGTCTGTCCAGATAAAGCATTCAGCCCTAAACAATCTGGGGCTCTGGGAAAACATCTCGTCTACAGAGCAACTAAAGACCTCACACAGACAGAGACGGCGTGTAATTAGGTCTGAAAGATATTTAATACTTGAGCGGAGAGTGGTGAACTGGGATATTTGAGAAAACAGCCACTGGAAATGTGACCCAGCCTAGTCCATTAGCGTACTCTTTATCACAGATACAAGCCTTCAAAGCATTAAATAAGTGGTGAACTAAAGGAATTTCATATGTTTAGCTGTGATAGAAACACGAACTTGAAATCTAACTAGTCTATATTTGTGATCAACACACACTGAGGCTCCTCACCCATGCAGAAGAACACATAAATTCAGTTTACATATGCATTTGTGACCTCTGATCTGTGCGTTCTCCAACACAGCTCAGTTTCCCCTCCTTCATTTACTTAAACCCTATTCTTCTTGCTTCAGTGTACCCGAGAGAGTCATTGCAGGTCATGTTCCCCTCCCCATTAGTATGTGCGTGAACCTGTTCAGGAGAATGCTACAATAGTTTTCTATGCGTTACCTCTGACCTTTAGACCCAGCCCCCCAACCCTAACAACCATTAGGCCTCTACAAACCCATATGATGTGCCTTTGTTCAACATGATGCATAGTGTGCAAAACAAAGTTAACTAGCACAGATCATTTTTCAAAAACCTGTTTGTAATTGTGTCATATTAGTCTAGATGGTGCATTTTGTGAGGATCATCCATTATTCACTGGATTGGACATGTGCTAACTTCAAGAAGCACATTTTCTTGCCATATTAATAACATATATCATACATAGATTTTTGCAAATTAATGCAAAAGTGCACAGTGTAATAACCAAAAAGCCATCACAGCCCCACAAAATACAAGGTAAATAATACGTGCTTAACTTTATTAATGTACAAAACAATCTGAACACATACCTTCCACATAAACATCAATTGACAAAAGTCACTTCATTAATCTTAAAACATCTACCAACAACATCTGACCATGATGGGGCCCAGACTATGAGGAGCTCATGTAAATGACAGGTTCAGTGACAAACAAGACAGCATTATGTTCAAAGCATCATCCGGATGTGCTGACCAGTAAATGTAAGAAACTGACATGAACTAGGTGCCCTCCTTTTGCACAATAAACCGATTAAGATCAGGTCAGACTCATCAACTTTTAATACTGGGAGTTTTGGGACAGTTTAGGCCGCCTGATGTACTCGTTGCTAACAATAGATCTGCATCCAGACGCTGCACAGTGTAAATGGCCCTCCGCCAACAAAACAACCAAAGCTATGTGCAAAGATTTCAACTTATCCACACTCTCTGTTGGTGTTAGATTATTCTTCGTTTTGCGGGCACACACAGTCGACATTTAACTCAGAGCAGATATTGACTTTATCTCACTGCACGGGGCGTAAATTGAACTACAGGGCCGCATTCATTAACCGTTTGCTGAGATCGGATACCATTGCTAAGCTATTAACCTAATTGCTAAACTGCAGTTATCACCGCCATCCAGTTATCTCCTCGTATTATTGAATACGACTTATTTATAGAAGCTTGTCGAGAACCAGCAGTGATGATACACAAAAGGGGATTGAAACTTGGGGTTACCTGCAGAGAAAGGTCCACCGAAACGCGGCGTTGTCCAACACCTCCGCTCGGTGTTTCTTAGCCTGCTAGCCTCGATGCTAGCCGGAGCGTCTGGATGGTTAAAGCTCCGGCTCCGTCTGTCGGTAATACGGGCCGGTGATCCCGGACAAGGCGGTAAATGATGGAAAGTAAAACCCAATCGCTAGTTCCTCAGAGTCCGGTCAGTTTGCAATTTCCAAGTATGTGCTTTGAGCCGCATTTGTTTAGGGGGATGGTGCTACCTATCTACTACTACTACAGGACCCTTTGTTCCTGCCAGCCGAGACACGAACAAACAAAAGCCCCGCCTCCTCCAGCCTCCTCCGCCCATCCCGACGCACATTCCCGGCCGCAGACCAGTACAGACACGGGCCTACCTTCCACCCTGGCAGGGGCCCCAACTTTTCATGCACCAGGATACGTGCCAGTGGCCCCCGGAGTGGCACAAGTAGAGCCCCCGGCGAGAGGAACAACATCCTAATTAAGGTAGTGTATTGTTGTTGCGGTTGTTGTTTCCACATTATTACACCAGGCCTGCAGACATCAACAATCATCTTCTAATCAGTTTAATGCGCTTATTTTATTTATTTATTATTTTTAATTTCTCAGGACATAAAAGGATTGATATATACCTACTGTTTCTCTCTCACCATTTTTTTTTAAAAAAGATATAAAGTACAGTAATAGTGATGAAAGGTGAGGAAGTGCATAATAATGGAGCAAAACAGCAGCTGATATGACAATAGTGCAATGTGTAATCAAGAGCAGAAGACAACAGCAGGCGTGATAAATATCACTGATTGTAGTTCTGCTGAGTCTTATGTGTGCAAAACAGTTGAGTCCTTGTGTAAATGTGGGGTGTAAATGCAGTCCAGGAGTGGGGCGACAGAGGGAAGAGTGTTCAGCATCCTGACAGCCTGATGGACAAAGCTGTTGAACCTGGAGGCTGAAGAGGGAGTGGGGCAGGTGGGAGGTGTCACTGCTGATACTGATGGCTCTATATATATTTGTTTTGATAATAGGCTTCTTATAGTCAAATAACCTACTGAGTCTTAAAATATAATAAAGGGAGCATGCACTCAGGGCAGGGGTGTCAAACTCAATTTAGTTCACTGGCCACATACCAGCAGGATAGACCGGTGTAATAATAGGGATAATCATCTCTTTTCACATTGTTTTAGTGTGAAAAAAGGAGAGCTACATGATGAAAATGTGAGGAACCAAAAATAGCCATGTACAACAATAAATTTCTACATGTGATTTCAACAATAATATGTCTCATCTTATTATTAAAAGAACTTACAGACTATTTACATAGTCATTGACATTCAATAACAGCCATATATTGTGAAGATTGCATGCTTTTTTTTTTTTTTAAAGGGTTTTCAGGTTGTTTGTTGTGGAAGGATAGTTTGTAAATGTAAATATTTTTATTGTGTAATTTTACTTTTTACATCTTAAATAACCAAAAAAAAAAAAAAGCATTGTTATAAATTACTATGCAGTTATTACATTTTAGATTGAATTGGGCTGTATGTGGACCCAGAAATAACATGAGTTAAACACCCTTGGTGTTTAATATCTTAAGTGTAAGTTTTGCTTTTTTTCCTTTTTTCTTTTGATGGGCTGGTTTTGGCTCATGGGCCGTATGTTTGACACCCCCAACTTAAGGTATCAGCAATAAAACAGACAACAAGATGCCACTCACATTTAAGTAGACTGCCCAGGCTGCACATCAGACATAGAGATATTTGGAAAAACTTTGCTTGGATTTAGAAATGTTTACAGAACAGAGTTGTTACTTGATTTCAAAGTGAGACAAGCCAGACTGAGATGGTGCAGAGGAGGGATTGTGAATATATTGGAAGGATGATGAAGGCAGGATGACCTGGCAGGAAGTGAAGAGGAGGACTAAAGAGGAAATTTGTGGATGTGGTGGAGGAGGAAATGCAGGCAGGTGGTGTGACAGTGTCAGAGGAGGGCAAATTTTTTGCTGTGGTGACTCCTACAGGGAGCAGCCAAAAGAAGTAGTAGTAGTAATATTATCACTAGTTGTTGCTTCATTTAACAATCTGAATAAAGTGGAAAAGAGTGTAAAAACACCTAAATTAAACGATGTCTATCACTTGATGTTCATCCACTTAAACACTTTGGTATATCTGTGCTCATATGATGAAATGTTCTGCCATAATAATCAACAAGGACCAAAATTCTCCAGTTTAGACTGTCACATGACATTTGACATGATTTACATTCCCCTTATTAAAACCATGTTGAATAATTCAGACTTCTGTTTACATTTAACATCTGTAACAATGCATGTATCACTAAATGGTCTGTTTTAATTCTAGAAACTGTATGAAGGCTTATAAAAATCAATGAAATCCCTTAGACCACAGACCTGAGCCTTTCATAGCTTCAGATTATGTAAGGATATAATCTGCAGCCTCACTTTTAATCAATAACCACTCCAATGTTTACAAGCAATATATCTGAAGGCCGGAAAACCCTTTGTGGTCTCAAAGTGCACATGAAGCTCAGTTTTCTTTGGCATTCACTTGAGCTGCGGCCAGTTTGCAGAATTATATAAACCAGAGACAGAGGAGTAAAGCAATGCCATTCATTGAAAGGCTGAGCATAAATACATTTGGCCCACACTGCATTATTACTGCAAAAACCCCACCTCAGGCACAGAGCAGAGACATAAAATGACAGCTACAGATCATGATTGTTTGTTAGTTTACATTGGAGGAGAAACCACAAAAATCTGTTATAAGCCACATGTAAATAGAATCCCATTATAATAGACATACTTGTTATCCAAATGTTGCTCGCATAAATAAAATGTCGCAGCTCATTTGTAGCTGTAACAGTTAAGAGAGCTGGACTGAGTCGCCTGTTAAAACACAATAGAGCGAAACAACATGAGCTTTAATAGAACAGCATCTCCCTCTGCTGGTTATATTGCAAGCATCTTCCTAACGTTGAAGAGAAGAGGAAAGTAAAACAAGCCCAGCTTATTATTTACTGTGGAAATTGTTCCTACAATTATAAAAAATCGATCCTACACTAAAATTGCTGCTTATGTCATTTATCTCACACAAATAACAACCGATTGGTCTCACCCGGACAGAACTATTTATACTTTAAGACTGAAACATCTGAAAGAACTCAGCCTTATATAAGATGCATTTCTCACACATTTCCCTTGTGATTCACAATTTAATCCCATTTCATCTGTATTCAATAAAAGTGACATTTAGTACGTACATATAAATAGTCCCTACCAAGAGGGGCTGGCAGACAGAGATAACATTAAAGGGGGAATCAGAGTCATATTTCAGGACTAAAGAAAACTGTTTGGTCTGCATAAGATCAGACATTCCTCACACACTCTTAATGCTTTACATATTTTATGCCTTATATGGAGAGTTGGATTACACCACATTCACCCGAGGACCTGTGCACCTATGCATTATCAAGAAATGCATCAGCGCAGCAACATTTCAGTAACACATTTTGATTTGGTTTGTGGCCAATATACGTTTACGAAATTCACAGGAGCAACAAACACGAGTTATAAACTGACTCCACATTCACAGGCCTTCAAACATCCAAAACCTTCAGACAAATTCGATCTATGAGTTCACTTGTAGGCAGGTGAGAGATTAGGGAAAGACATCATGTTGAGATTCCTGTCACTGCTTTACTCGACACCACAGTGGTGGAAACACAACCCTGTCGGGGAAACTGTTGTGACACCTGACTCGGTGGCAATAGCAACGAGGCATCAGACAAATTGAAACAGACTGCAGCCAGTGGATGCTACTAAGACCTGACAGGAGGAAGTTAGATGGCGTGATGCACTAAAGGATAGCAAAAAATGTGTCAAAGTTGGTGGTTGTGGGCATCAATGAACACAATCACTAATCTGAAGCATCTGAGGCAAATGACAGTAGCCTGCAGTTGAGTGACAGCTTGTGTGTGAGCTTATTAGTATACCCTGTAAGTATGTAAAGAAAAATGTCTCCCAAACTGATATTAATGAAGTGTGTGTAGAAAAAGTGAAAATCTCCCACAATGCACAGTGGGATATAGAATGCATTGTAATTTGACTGTATTGTAAGCTGATAATTTTGTTTTATGGTGGAAAACTTCTTTAACGGCTTCAAAATCTAAATATTTGCTTTGATTTGCATTAATTCTATAGAGTGACATTCATTATTTGTATGGTGTAAAATATCCATCTGCAACATCTCTGAGCAGCCTTAACAGATAACATCCCCTAGTAGTCAGTGGTTCATGTACTGCACAGACTATTGAGCCTTTCTAGCCTTGATCCACTCACCCACACAAACACATCTGGCACAGAGATGCTCAGAAAACAACTGCGCAGCTGTCCTTGCACCTTTTCTTTTCAGCTCAACTCTCTTTCAGTCTGAGCGTTCCCACTGAAGTTGCTTTCATGTTCTAAACACATCAGGTATGCTTTGCTAAAAAATCATTTTCCTCTGCCCACGCATTTAGTTTTTCTCGCTATCCTCCCCCTCCTGGCTGCGTGGCACATGCCAGCTTTCCTCTGCCATCCTGTCAGCCTGCAGCAGATGTGACATCACTACTCAACTCCCCCCACCCCCACCACCCAATCTCTCTAACTCCCCAGCATCTCTGTCTCCCACGCATTCCTCCTTCCTCTCTGCCTCTGCACACACAGCCATTTTGATCTTACAAACAAGATCTGAGATTCTCCCATGTAGAGAGAGGAGGGGAGGAAGAGAGAAGAAAAAGAGGAGGGAAACTAAGAGGCACAGGCTTTCAGTGGAGAGAGATAAAGCTGAAGTAGTCGTGTTGTTGTGTAACGGTAATCAAAAAAGCCCTGGCTGTTTGGCTGCCATCTTGGCTCTGCTTTAAGTCACTTTTCTCCAATCAGGAGCCATGTGACTTTCTGCATGAGGTAACACCACTGTTGCTGCGAAAGGCAGTAAAGGAGGGATGAGGGAACGACAAAGGAGGAGAGAGATGGAAAAAGAGAAAGGGGGAAACAGTAAGATGAGGAAGGAGGAGTGAGACATGGTGAGCAGGGGGGAGCTCATGCTTTAGTGGATGCATGTGAAAATGGGAGGGGGGGTCTCTTCAGCTCACAGGCAATCTATTTTTACCATTTAGTCTGAACAAAGGATGTGATTGGTTCATCTGTGTTATGACGGATCTCCTTCATGCAGAGAACAAAGCCTTAAAAAGGCTGATTCACAGTAAAGTCACAACAACACCAGGATGCCACAGGGTTGTCAATGAATTAGAGACACAAGGGAAGTGTTTTCTTTATCATGGCTCACATTCTGCCACTTGTAGAAATGCAAACATTCCTCTATTCAGCTATATTTCCTTGTTTTGACCCAGAAACAAAGGGAAAAAAAGGGAAAAAAGGGGAAAAAAGATGAGAACCAGATGAACAGAGGAAATGATGTCAGGATAAAAGAGAACATTTGTTTTTCCAGTGGGGATGGGGAGGATCCTCTATCCACCTTCGTATAAGAATGTAAACAAACCAAGCTTCAACCACAGTCATGTACAGTACATGAGGATCAGTGTTGATCAGTGTTGCTTGTTGTTATCAAAGACATCCACCAGCCTGAACATGCCCTGGCAGGCTGGTCATGAAGGTGTATGTGTGACAGAGGAAATAGTATGTATGTTAGACATTTGCACACATGCCTGTTTGATAAAACCTGTATGGTTTTAAAGTCTGCTTTAAAACATGCTTGTGGCAGATATTGTGGTGGACGGCTTTGTTTCTCTCTGTTCCCTTTAAAAACATGTGGATGTCATTAAAAGTTTCCTCTGCACAGAAAATTCAGGCTGGAGAAGAAGTGAAGGAGGCAGTGATATAACCACAGGTGAGAGGAATCAAGGTGGTAGAGACCAGGAAAGATGTGAGACGAGAACATCAAGAAGCCGCTCTAATATTATTCCATCTGATAGCCGACTGCCAATGAATCAGAGGAGCCCCATTAAAATGATACTGACACCCTAATTCAATCTACCCTCTCTGAGATCCCCCGGAGCAGATGCTACGATTCAATTTATATCTGTTACTCACTCCCTTGTGCTGCCAGAACCCGTCCCCTGGCACTGTGGGGCTTTCACTGTGTACAATGCAGCCGTCTCTGAAGCCTGCCTCTTCTCATGGGGTATGATTAAAGACAAATTGGTCCTGAGTCTAGAGGGATGAGAAACTTTATGGGAGGGAGCAAATTATTTGATAAAAAATAAATACCAAAACATGTTGCTTGCCAAATAACAACATGAGCAGACAGATGAAAGATGTCCTCTTTCTTACTCACGTACAGTCGGAGAAAAGAGTGCTGAAACTAAGTACTAGTAAGACACCATAATTAATCCTGGGAACATCAAAAATCTCATTTTCGGGAGAGGGTTTAACCAACCAAAAACTGCAGAAATGCAAAATGCAAAGTCACAGTGACAAAAAGCTGTCATCCAAGCAAAATCCAAATGGTAAAGTAACATCCAAACTCCAATTAAATGTGCTTGTTTGCTAAATCTTCTTAAATGGTTTAAACTCATCAAGAGAGAACCGCTTTAAACCATATTAGGGTAAGAGTAATAAGGAAATGAAAGCACTTTTGTCTTGGTATGACAAATAATTCCTTGGACTGAAAGCAGGAGCACTTTCTGTCAAGTCTTTTACACATTCAAGCCCAAATAATCAAGTAGACCTCCAGAAAAGAGTGAGCATGTGAAGTAGACTTTTGATATTTCAGTGTCGATTTCAGTGTCTCTGTATGTGACTAGCTGAAAGAGCCATCGATCCACTGCACAGCAAGCTTATGTGACTAAGGGTCTGCTGAACAACTCAATCTTTAAGTGTGGTAGCCTCAGTCTATATAACCTTGTCTTAGGACATGTGTTGAGAACACACAAGCATGCACACACAGTCTCACACAGCTTGACACTGGCCCTAGGCGGCTTTGCAGCACTTTTACATAAGTCATCTTTCTGACAGCACCACTGAGCACAGAGACGGAGAAGGAAAGAGGGCAAGAGAGGCAGAAGAGTGTAAGCAGAGAGAGTAGGCACTCACCGGGACAAGCACAACCTCCAACAGACATCTTCTCACATGTTGGG
Source organism: Ostorhinchus rueppellii (assembly GCA_030068375.1). NCBI lineage: Eukaryota > Metazoa > Chordata > Actinopteri > Kurtiformes > Apogonidae > Ostorhinchus > Ostorhinchus rueppellii. Next base: position 10,478,922 of record JAQQZY010000008.1, read on the forward strand.
CTCTGCTCTGAACAAAACAGCTGCACTCAGTCCACAAGCTGCTCGCATGGGCTAACTCTGTGGAAAACAACACAGGCAGAGGGGTGGAGAGATAAGAGGGAGTGGTACAAAGCAGGGCATGCACACCAGAACTACACTCCTCTCTCTCTGTCAGAGGCAGGAAGTTGGCAGTGGTGCTGTAGCTGCATCATTAATAGGCATATTGCAACACAAGTGGGAGGGAAAATGAGAGAGCAGTGAATTACGAAGAAAGAGTCCTAACGGTATGTAAGACTAGAGTAAGTAATATGGAATGGAGTGAAGGTCTGTGTTGGGAGAATGCAGGAGGGAGGCAATTAGAGCAAAGGAGAAGAAAAAGAAATGCACAAGGTGTATGTGTGTGTGGCAGTGATGCATCATCTATTTTTGCCTGGTGCTGCTGTGGGAGATAAACATACTCAGTAGGAGCCCAGAGGCAGAGGGTCATTACTGCCAAACAAACACACACACTCACACACACACACACACAAAACACGTACACACTCAGTCGCACAGCCTGCCTCATGTATGACAGATTTCCATCTCTCTTTCCGTCTCCCTTTCTCGCTCGTTCCTTCTGTTTTTCTGCTGCAGAGAGAAGAGTGGTGTTAATCACTACAGACAGTATCGATTAAAAATGCAAAGCCCACCTGGAGCGCTGGGACACTGGAGACCCATGGGAGGCAGGAAGAGCGTGCACGCACAAGTGTGCACACGCGTACACTGAGCCGCATGTAAACAGTCACACTGTTTGCCCAGCAGCCATCTCATCTCTCTCTTTTCTACTCTTTTCTCACTTTTTAATCTTACTTTTCTGTGTCAATTTAATCTCCTCGCCCTGTTGATATTACCTTGACCTTTCTGGAGCTTGATGTGATTTCGTTTCATTTCCTTTCCCTGCTTCACGTCTCTGGTTTCCCTTCTTGTTCATCCCATAACTTCTCTGGCACGAGCGTGCCTGTTCTCAGAGCAATAATCTCATAATCTCACACTTCACTACACAAACACACGTGCACATAACTGATGATCACGAGCAAGATGTGTTTCTTGCTCATGTACCTCATCCTGTCGAAAGGATAAGAGGCTCAGCTGAGTTACTGACAGAAGATCAGGCAGAGCAAAATTGTCACATACCTCATCCAAAAAAAAAAAAAAAAAAACACGCAACAAAAATAACAGCATACACATGCAGTCTAGTCTGGTGCAACTCCTTTACGACAGGAGCCCTTATTTGAGTTGAAGCACATTTTAAAAAACCTCAGATCTCAGTTGTCTGTCACTCAAAACCAATTCACTAACAAAAGACAAACAACTGTCTCCACTGAAACGAAAGCTGACAGGCACATTCCCCGTACACGAGCTCACTGGCAGAAGCATCACAGTTAAATGTCATACACTATGTCAGACAGTGTTTCACAGGACTGAGACACAATGAACAACCCCGCAGGCCTCTCCTTCTTTTTCCTTTACTTGTCTTGTCGCCCCTTTTCCATTTTCCCTTCACACACATTATTTGACTCTTTCTGTTTCAACAAGGTCTGTCTAATTCTCAGTGTTCTCATGTTCTCTGTCAGCATTTGGCTCTTTGTGCGCCTTGCAGGTCATGATCTGCGGGTTTGACATTTACAGAAGATCTCACTACTGTAAAATTGTGAAACTGAACAAAGGCAGACATGAGAGACAAAGAAAAGCATTATCAACTCTGCAACAGAGAGAGAGGGAGAGAGAAGAAGAAATAGAGGAGGGTGCGTGAATGTGATTTGGGAAATGGCTTCTGTTTCCAGGAGCGATTTGGCTTTGAAGCTGAACACTTCACCACTGACTGCACTGTCAGGCATGCTCGCTCTTCTTTTCCTCTCACTCTCCTGCTCCTCTTGCAACCACAGAGATTCCCACTCTGTCAACACATCCACACATTGCTCAAAAAAGCTCTCTGAGAATAATGAAGTTCCCCCTCTGTTCGCCTCCTTCTCTCCACTGTGGGAACATGCAGCAGCAGCAGTTCCATAACACTATGTGACAGACAGTAAAGTGCCTGCACACACTGACTGCTTGGCTTACACAGGCTAATACACTCTCACCCATTAGTATGTTGTCCTCTGACAGCAGAAAGGCACATGCTCTCATGCCGACCTTCCTGAATTCACAAAAAAAAAATTCCTTAAAAGGCTCCTAGTGGCACACTTGTTATCTCAGGTGAGTTCATGCTTACCTCTCTTTTGTCTTGCAGCTGTTTTGCGCTCCCCTTCCTCTCTCTTCCTTCTCTTTACACTCTATCTCACAGACTAACACATTCAAACATCCTCCATTTCAACGCTTACCTTTGTCTTCCTCTTTCTTCTGCACCCACGCACGCTCGCAAAAAAAGTCCGCCTGGGTCAGCCACGCAGAGGAAATCAAGCTGGGCCAGCAGAGAGAAAGAGAGGGAGAGTGTGATGAGCAGATGCAGATATGAGACACAAACGGAGGGGGGGGGATCTAGCAGTGTGCAAATTGGATGATGAGAAGGAGGAAGGAGGGAAGGAAGGAAGGAAGGAAGGAAGGGAGGAAAGATGGGACGAAGGAAGGGAGGAAGGAGGAGGTGGTAGGGAAGGTGGAGGGGTGGGGGGGGGAGTGAGGGCAGCTGCACTGGTATGAATATGACGCAGAGGTAGAGTCACTTCTCTCCTCTCCTCTCCTCTCCTCTCCTCTCCTCTCCTCTCCTCTCCTCTCCT